>CABFWB010000940.1:119353-204920 GCA_902151455.1 Timema bartmani
CTCTTAGGAGAAATGTTTGCATAGCAATGATCTATCTCCATTTTAGACTCAATAGTCAATATTTACATTTTTTATTGGTCAAAATGTATAAATGAATAATTAAATATCAATGCGATGACTTGAAGATCTGCAACACCTTATAAAATGTTAAAATTTTAACCAGAAATCGAAATTTTAATACGAAGTTTTGACCCGTGTGGAAGACATTAAACTGTTTGAAATGCTCTTAGGTGGACAAAGATGCGCCTCTTTTCTCATTTTTTATATATCATTGTATATTATTTTATGCGTGTTCTTATGTGGAGTGGGGATGATACAATGTACATTATTCCGTTCATAAATCTTACGAGTTTATAGAAAGAGAGAGAAAGTCTGTGCGGTGCGCCGTACCATTTATTTATTTTTGATCCCTCTCGTTCGATGAAAGTATGAATATTGTAATATGACTTGTTATGTTTAAGATATTTTAAAGAACTTTTCGGCACTTTTAAATCTAAATTAATAGGTAGTTTAGTGGATATTATTGCCATAGTGTTTGCTATGTTTAAGATATTTTGAATACATTTTTGGCATTTATAAATATAAATTAATAGGTTGGTTAGTGAATATTGTGTCTATGACTATTTGAATTAGGAAAGACAATCCTAGAATGAAATACTTGATTTTAATAAAATATCTGTTTAAAGAATGGTGAGTTAAATAATTCGGGAAGTGAAAATTCACGTAAAACCCAGTTATATTCTCGAGTCCAGGATTAGAAACACCAAAATTGAAGGACATGTTTTGGAAAGTCCTGACTGTATTTTCTTTAGTGAACCTGCCAAGGTATTAACAACATAATCAACGTTTATGGTAAGCATTTTTAGTTTGCTTATTTTCAACAATTATGGCAGAGTTAAAAGATAATTTATTATTTTTAGCTTATCCACTTTTGTGGAGGGAGTATAACTTCACATTCAAGTGTGAGTAAACTAATCTTGGTAAAGATTTCTCCATTTTGAAAGGGTTAATCATCCCATAGTTGATAAACTTTCTCTAAAAGAACAAAAGGGAATCCATTTTGATTTTTATAAGCGTCACTTTTGGAATCATGTTGAATATTGCAAATGAATTTGTCTAGATAATACTTAACTTGTTTTCGAAAGACTTTAAATACTTTCCATTAATAAACTTTTTTTAGTTAATTATTGTATAGTCACCTGAAATTAATCAAAATTTTATTTAAATAACCAATTTGTATTTTTATATTATAATACAATCTGTAGTCATGAAGATGACTCATCAAATATGTAAATGAAGCATTGTTTAGATAATAAGAGGGTACATCTCATTGTTTTGTTTAATGAATTTGTATTATCTATTAATTTACCGTCATTAATTGCGAATATATAACAGCTTATATTCATTCAGCTAGTAACACTAGCACAATACACTAGAACATCAAATTTCACTGAAGTTTTGAGTATTTACTTCATTCATTAATCCCTGGGTAGCAGGCCTAAGTATAACTGTGTTACTTTCAACTTACACGGGTCCTATGACACGTGATGGTTCCGGAGTTAGTGATCGTGTCTTCCGATATCCCTGAGCAAGGTAAACCCTTTCGATGGTGTCCCACAAATACAAATGTAATTTATATACGTCCTTACATCAGTTAACTCTATTTGAAATGTTAGGGTGTAGAGTGGGGTATTTACAGCTCAGTGGTTGGATGTACTAAGTCAAAGGTCCCGGGTCTTATTCCCATGTCCAGGGTTCATTTTTACTTTCTCTCTATTTTATAGGTAGAGAAAGTATGGTGATCGTCAAAAAAATCGAAGTCGAGATTTTGATGAATTTTGACGTTTCATGACTTCCTGAATCCGAAAAAGTGGTTTTTGAATTTCCGTCTGTCTGTCTGTCTGTCTGTCTGTACCTCCAACTAGAGCCTAAACTATTTTACCGATTGAGCTGAAACTTGATATCTAGGGTTTTCATAGGGTTGCCCCGAGGGGTTTTTGGAATTGGATATCTACCCCTAAAATTAAGGGTAGTTTACTGAAGGGAAAAAAGAGAAAAAGTCGATTTTCTCAAAATCGGCTCTAACGATTTTGATTAAATTTCATTTATGAACATTAATAAATATTCCAAACAAAATGGCTACTCTCAATATTTCGGCAAAATGGCTTTAAGGGCTCCGGTCTGATGCGTAAATTAACATTTTTTATAATAGCTCCGAAACTATTTGAGATATGAAATTACTTAGCATTACAAATATGTATATATATTTATAATACAAATATTTTATTCGAAACATATTTTTATAAAATCAATAATTTTCAATCTATACGCAATTATATATATATTTTTAGCTTTTTGGACATTAAAGCTTAAGTATTGCGATCGTAAAAAAAACTAACCTGAAATGTTGATGGATTTCGACGTCTCATGACCCCCCGAACCCTAAAAAATAGTCTTTGCAATGCCGTCTGTCTGTGTGTCTATTAAAACTTAAAATTAAGGGTAGTTTACTGAAGGGCAAAAAGAGAAAAAGTCGATTTTCTCAAAATCGGCTCTAACGATTTTGATTAAATTTCATTTATGAACATTAATAAATATTCCAAACAAAATGGCTACTCTCAATATTTCGGCAAAATGGCTTTAAGGGCTCCGGTCTGATGCGTAAATTAACATTTTTTATAATAGCTCCGAAACTATTTGAGATATGAAATTACTTAGCATTACAAATATGTATATATATTTATAATACAAATATTTTATTCGAAACATATTTTTATAAAATCAATAATTTTCAATCTATACGCAATTATATATATATTTTTAGCTTTTTGGACATTAAAGCTTAAGTATTGCGATCGTAAAAAAAACTAACCTGAAATGTTGATGGATGTCGACGTCTCATGACCCCCCGAACCCTAAAAAATAGTCTTTGCAATGCCGTCTGTCTGTGTGTCTATTAAAACTTAAAATTAAGGGTAGTTTACTGAAGGGCAAAAAGAGAAAAAGTCGATTTTCTCAAAATCGGCTCTAACGATTTTGATTAAATTTCATTTATGAACATTAATAAATATTCCAAACAAAATGGCTACTCTCAATATTTCGGCAAAATGGCTTTAAGGGCTCCGGTCTGATGCGTAAATTAACATTTTTTATAATAGCTCCGAAACTATTTGAGATATGAAATTACTTAGCATTACAAATATGTATATATATTTATAATACAGATATTTTATCCGAAACATATTTTTATAAAATCAATAACTTTCAATCTATACGCAATTATATGAATTTTTTTAACTTTTTGGACATTAAAGTTTAAGTATTGCGACCGTAAAAAAAAACTAACCTGAAATGTTGATGGATGTCGACGTCTCATGACCCCCCGAACCCTAAAAAATAGTCTTTGCAATGCCGTCTGTCTGTGTGTCTATAAAAACTTAAAATTAAGGGTAGTTTACTGAAGGGCGAAAAGAGAAAAATTTGGTTTTCTCAAAATCTGCTCAAACGATTTTGATTAAAATTCGTATCTAGGCGTTGATTAAGATTATAAATAAACTGGCTATTTTCATTTTCCTATGAAAATGATTTTTAGGGTACTTTACAGAAGCGTTAATTTCCGTATCTCCACAACTATTTGAGAAACTAAACAACTTATCATTGCAAAATTGTAGGACTATTAGAAATAAAAAACTTTTATTTGACATATATTTTTATAAAAGCAACAGTTTCTGAGATATTTGCAAATATATTAATACAATTTTGTGAGCTTTAGTTGTAAACATATACTACTTAAGTCTTAACGCAATAATTCTCCAATGCCATAGAGTAATTAAATATAAGTATCTAAAAAAGTATGTTATTTTTCCTTAAAGCTCTTAGGAGAAATGTTTGCATAGCAATGATCTATCTCCATTTTAGACTCAATAGTCAATATTTACATTTTTTATTGGTCAAAATGTATAAATGAATAATTAAATATCAATGCGATGACTTGAAGATCTGCAACACCTTATAAAATGTTAAAACTTTAACCAGAAATCGAAATTTTAATACGAAGTGTTGACCCTTATGGAAGACATTAAACTGTTTGAAATGCTCTTAGGTGGACAAAGATGCGCCTCTTTTCTCATTGATTCTATATCATTGTATATTATTTTATGCGTGTTCTTATGTGGAGTGGTGATAATAAAATGTACATTATTCCGTTCAGAAATCTTACGAGTTTATAGAAAGAGAGAGAAAGTCTGTGTGGTGTGCCGTACCATTTATTTATTTTAAGGAATATGATATTTATATACGAATATAACCGTAATTATCAATCATAATATCTTTGCTACTTAATCCATCATGATATGCACATTGGTACAATTGTCATTGTACATTTAACAGTATAAAGTAGGGCTGGGCCGATAAGCCTTTTTGCAGATATTGCTGATGCCGATATTGCCGATAACAGATGCCGATTTAGTTTTTTATGCAATATTATAAAAGCGTACATTAATAATACTCAAAAACAAGAACTATCTGATTTTATCACATTCATTCTTTTCATGATAGTGTAGGTTTGTTAAATAAAAGTTTAAATTAAAGTCTAAAACTTTAAAGTTGGCTAGATATAT
Organism: Timema bartmani; assembly: GCA_902151455.1. Classification (NCBI taxonomy): domain Eukaryota; kingdom Metazoa; phylum Arthropoda; class Insecta; order Phasmatodea; family Timematidae; genus Timema; species Timema bartmani. The sequence continues at coordinate 123,973 of CABFWB010000940.1, forward strand.
TTTATTGTTAGAACTACTGATTTGTCATAATAAACCAGAATGCATATAATTACTAATGAATTACAGTGCACACATGATTAATGAGCACTTTTCTATGCACAGCACTCAATATCACAATAATGAAACGTTATCTTGAACGTATTCATTGTTTTTGGTGTGTGGATAAGTTACGGTTACGTAAATAAAATATAGTTTAGTTTTATTCAGCCAACGGAAAAAATAAGGGGTTTAAAAAGATACAAATACCTCAAATCCAAAACAAAAATTAATTAAATGAAAATAAAAAAAGGCGTGCGCATTTGCGAACCTCAGCTCGTACTGAAATATGTAGGTAATATATCATATTAGTTTGGTTTACAACTTGTATTCAATTATAGCTACGTAGCTTATAGCCATAGTATGATGTAGTTTTAATTTTTTATAAATCAACAACAAATACAATAATACTGGCCCACATAGTATTGTTTTTGATAGTGTTACACTTTGTTACTTGAAGAAATCTTTATTTATAATATATTTATCAAGTATTTCATGTGCGTATAGCCCAAACGGGTAGTAAGACGCGGTGCTAATAATAATAATAACAATAATAATAAGTATTTCATGACATAATTATTTATAATAAGCCTTAATTTAAATACAATTTAATGGTTTATTTTGTCTAGAATGTTGGTTTTTCTGTTTATTATAAAATAAAATATTAACCCGGAGTTAAGAAATTTTGTTTATATGCAAGAGACTGTATTTAAATACTTTGGTTTTAAATATGAATTATATTTTCATGCGTTTAGAAATTAAAATATATCTATACATTTTTAATTATCTGAGTAAAATATTGGCATTATAAAAACTTATTATCTTTGGCCAATTGTGCCAATATCAGCCGATAAATCGGATCAATTATTGGCAATGGACCAGCCAGAGTATAAAGACTTACTGAGTCGAAGGTGGGTTATATATTTGAGATCTTAATTGATCAACCTTTTGTTAAAAACTACAATAATTTAAAAGCATCTAGGGCAAAAGAAATCTTTTAAATTAAGGGGAAATTAAATTTGACTATAAAATATTAAAAGGTAGGTATACATTTGAAATAATCGTTTTAATATATATTATAAATATAGGCTATCAAAAAGGTGAGTCTTATGTTTGAGAGTGACTTATTATTTGTATTAAATTATTTTTGTCAATGTCTTACTTGTCGCCCAGGATATGCGTATTTTATTATTGTATACTAATGGAGTAAGCATGAAGAAAGTTTAATTTGAAGTAGATACACCCATTATTGCGTGTAGAGAGTGAAACACCCTTATTACATTTGGTTGGGTTTCCAACCCTGGCCTCACTGTCACAGGATAACTAGACTAGGCGAGCCCACGTGCACACTAATGAGGGGTGAATGTAATTTTATATTTTTATTTAAAATTATTCTCTAAAATAAAATGAAAAATGAAATAAATTTTGGTTGATAACATAATTCAACTCTGTACAAATATCCTTAACAACAATAATTTTTTACTTGTAAAAATGTTGGTACCTATATTCACATAAACAATAAATCCGTGATATGACTGTGAACATTTTTAGTTATTATAAAATACCATTTAACTTCAACACTATAAAAATATGTTTATAATATTTTTATAAGGCAATGGATTATATAATCTATTTAATTGGTTTTCCTGGTTAGAATATTCTTTATTATTACTTCCCTGCTACCTTACAGGTAGATAAAGTATTTTGACCTTCAAAAAATTCCAACTCGAGGTTTTGATGAATGTCAACGTTTCATGACCTCATGACCCCCAGAATTCGAAAAAGTGATTTATGCAACGACGTCTATTTGTCTATGCATCGGAGTAGAGCCTAAACTAATTTACCGATTGGGCTAGAACTCGATATTAGGGTTTAAATAGGATCACCCCGTGGTATTTTTGGAATTGGATATCCAACCCTAAAATTAAATGTAGTTTCCTTAAGGGCGAGAAGAGAAAAAATCAATTATTCTCAAAATTGGCTCTAATGTTTTTGATTAAATTTCATTGATAAGCATTGATCAATATCAGACACAAAATGAATGATCTCAATTTGTCGTCAAATTGAATTTAAGGATTCCGTACCGATGCGTAAATTTTAATTGTTTATTTATCTCCTTAACTCTTTGAGATATGAAATTACTTATCCTTGAACAGTATATCTATTTATAATTTTCTTTTAATATTTGAAATATTTTTTTTAAATCAACATTTTTCAAGCTATATGCAAATAGCCTATTTAAAAAAAAAACTTTTCTAACAGTAAGAGTTAAGTAGTGCAACCGTTAAAAAAATCTAACTCAAGATGTTGATGGATGTAGAAGTTTCATGACCCCCTGAACCCTAAAAATTGGTTTTAGTAATGCCATCTGTCTGTGTGTCTGTCTAACCCTAAAATTACGAGAGGTTTTTTTACTAACGGGCAAAAAAGAGCAAAAATAAATTTTCACAAAATCTTTTCTAATAACTTTGATTAAAATTCGTAGCTAAGCGTTGATTAATATTAAAAAAAATATTATTGCTATTTTCACTTTCCAATCAAAATGATTTTTAGGGTAATTTACAGAAGCGGAGATATCCTTATCTCAACTATTTGAGATACTAAATTAATTAACATCGCAAAATTGTAGTACTATTAAAAATAAATACTTTTATTTGAAATATAGCTTTATAAAACCCATATAGTTTGTGAGATACTGGCAAATATAGTAATACCATATTGTAAACTAAAGTTTAACTGAGATACGGATGTTTTAACGTAATAACTATCTTAAGCCATAGAGTAAGAAATAAATAAGTCTCTCAAAAAGTTCATGTTCTTTTTCCTTTAAACTCTTAAGAGAAAATGTTTGTACAGCAATCTCTATCATTTTAGAATCAATAGTCAATACTCGTATTTACCATTTTTATTGGTAAATATTTTTAAATAAAGAATTTTATAGCAATGTAATAACCTGAAGTTGTTCAGCCCCTAGTAAAATTTCAAAAATTGCAAGCGAAATTTGAAATTTTAATACGAATTGTTGACCATTGTGGACCCAATAATAATCTTTTTATTGGTTCAAATATACAAATGAGTACTTTAATTCTTTAAAGATAAAACTATAAAATTTAAAACTGGGAGTCAAAAAATGTTTTACGTAAGTATAACGAAATTTGTGCTCAGGTTTGCTAGTTTATATTATTTCTTTTCACATATATAATAAGTTTTGAGAAAATATCACCATTTTTAAACAATGGAGCAAGAAAGTCCGTGTGGAGCTTCGTAATTTTTTTTCATATAGTGCGTTTGTATTTATTCGAGCTTTTCACCTATATTAAATACACTAATAAAAGAATGATGTGCAGGAAACTGTTTGTGATTAAAAAAAACTCTAAACCCTGATATCCTTGCCATCAGAAATTCACCCGATCACGAAAATAGAGAGTTAAACCACTGATATGGGTTATATTAAAATGTTTTAGAAAATAACTTATGTAAGCACAATATTTTTAGAATACATACATAAATAGTAGAATGTTTCCTGTTTCTTGTGCACACACACGGATCACATTTTATAATCTTTTTCATTTGGAATATTTCAACTCTCCCCTCATTCCTCCCTAGAAAACCTCTCAAATCGATGTCCACATATGTTGGTAACGGAGAGCGTTTTTAATTTCCTGACGTTATTACGGACTGATTCAACATAGGATACAACGAAATAGCCAATACTAGTCCAAGTGTACAATGTAAAGTACTTTGAGCTCCAGCCAGCTTATCATAGTTTCATAATTACCTCGCTGGACAATGCAAATTTCCTGTAGGGAGCCTTTGTGCCAGGAAGAGTAGATCCCTGTATTACACTTTTATCTCAGTAGATAAAGGTTCTGTGGGGAGGTAAATTTGTTAAAAGTTGTGTTCCAGTTCACAGCATAAAACACAAATAGAGAGAGAAAGCTAAGAAATAAAGGAAGGCATAGATAGAGGAGTTGGGGAAACTAAAGAAACTATAAAATAATATAATTAAAAGTTAAGACATAGATAGATTACTCTAGAAATATATATAAAATAATTAAATTAATACATTAAAGATTGCTGAATTGGTAGATGTATTAAGAGAACTTACAAGTCAAAAATTATAATCATAATTTACTTTTTGTGAAAAAACCTATTAACAGATATGAACATTTATCTAGAATTAATAATACATCATCAATTAGACCATATACGAGTTGATAAGTTTAAAATGTATGTTTACACGCTAAAAATGTTGCTACAAAAACTTCAAAATATACAATACACTATGGTAAAAGACAATGTTTTAAGTTCAAATATGTTGTGAAATAAAAGGGTAAGATTTTAAGGTTAACCTCTGCTAAAAAAATTTAATGAAGTTAAGTGATGTGGAATAATCTATGTCCTATCTGTTTCCTTGTCCCATTACTCCTTTATAATATCCAGCACTGGAAAGATGGTGGATTTCATCATTCAGACATGTTTAGATACTATTGTATACCATACTCATGGATACTACAAACGAAATTAAAGAAGCATGAGGTTAAATTAAGATTTAGAGTTATAAAAGAAATCTTGTGAATTACCGTTAAACTGTTATAAATACGTAAAGAGAAAATTATTATAAGTTGGTTTGTTTAATAATTTTCTCTTTACGTTTGAAATATATATTTTCTCTTTGTGATAAATTTAGACCCAAAACAAATAATGATACTATCAATATTATATTCACAAATAGTAGCCGTGGTCACGTGGTTTAAAACATGTCTCACAACATATTATATCTTCCTAGTTACTCAATTAAGTGCTTATACTTATAAATTAATATCACTTGAAATGAGCTATTGAATAAAACATTATTTGATCAGCCACCATATTGAAACGAATAAAAAGATTTTTAAAATATTGTTCATTCATTGCTCTGGATAGGATCAAATAATATCCTTGCCAAATTTCACCAAATTTGGTCCCCGAATTATTCAGTTCTCGTGGAACAAACAAACATAAAGATTTTTGAGTGGCCTCCATCATAAAACGGATAGCCAGATAGAAAAAAACCCATATACATACTTTCATGGACCTAAGCTTAGAGAATATCTCTGGCAAAATTCATTAAATTGGTCTTCAAATTTGACAGCTGTCATGTAACCAAAACTTGAAAAAAATACGAAATTCTAAATGGTCAAGTTAAAACATAACCTTGCTACGTTTTATCAGTAAATAAAACAACTTTTTACTGAATAAATGTTCAAAACCTCTTAGTGAAGGCTTCATAAATATTAAATATGTAGATGTATTTAAATCAAAGCGATATTATAGCATTTGAAATAATTGCTGGAAGAATTCTATAACAACTGTAATATTTAGTAAGTACTATTATTTTAATATTATTTATATACTTCTAAATAATAACTTTACTAAAATATTCTTAAGATAATTAATTAGTGTCTAATTGCTATAATAACTGTTGTATATAGATGTGGTATGTAATACGATATATTTTCAATTTTAATAATAGATATTAGTTAATATAATACATTTTACAAGGGAAATTTAAGCATATATACATCCTATCCACAACCATTAAAAATATGATTAATTTTTTGTTATAGTTAAAAAAAGATGTAAGTAAATATTTAATCAATTTTAACAACATAATCAAAATTAAATTTTGTCCCACAAGGATAACTTAATGTGTCTGTTTATCATCGTTCTACGTCAATATACATTTGTTGGTATTTAATATCTGTATAACACATTTTGACACATGTCTACAGTAGAAATGGACAATTTATGAAGCAAACAAAACGTATGTCTGTCATTTTCAAATGTTCCAACCGATAAGAATTACAAAGTATCATTAATTATAAATAAAGTACACAACACAAATGGATTGTGTTGACATTCTAACACTCATGTTAAGTACACATGCAATTAAAAAATTAACGAGTTTTTACATTAAAGCAAGGTTTGCCTTAACACTAATATATGATCTCTTTTTTAAATAATATGCATTCTCTTAAATATATATTACCACTGCCTAAACTTATTACCATTATTGCCATAACCTAAACTTACGTTTGGTAAAACACGTTAAAAATATTTGAAGAAAAATGGTTAAGTTTATTAAATAAATGTTAAGAATAATATTTTTGTTCATGTAGCAGCAGTCATACTTTATAATTAAAAGTGCTTCAGGAATTTACATTGAAACAGTGTCAAAGTAAAATAAAAAGTTTTCGTAGTTTAAATTTTCATTATATTTTACATGAAACATTAAACCATACATTAAAATAGCTACAAGAGAAAGAAAGGAGCAAAACGTAAATTTAAGGAACACTTCCACTTACCCATTTAATTTTGAATAAAATAACATTTTTGAATAGTATTTTAACGCGTTGGTGAATTAAAGGGACAAATCTCTTCTTTTTTTTTTCACGAGGGAACCTTATTTTGTAGAGATGTTGGGAAAGAAACAAGCGAATCGTAAAATGTGAAGAAGATGAAAATAAGTTGCTAGTTATTTTTAATGAATGAGATGTTTCCTCCTTTTACTTGGTTAAACGAAGTGGCATCTTATTGTTTCTATTTCTTTGATTTTGCGTCACAACCTTGCGTGGTTAATTAACAGCTTCCTGCGGTAATGTAACACTTACTAAAACCCTTTTTATTTTCACAAATATATATATATAATATTTGACTAGTTTGTGAGAGACCTGTTTTATTTATAAATATTCAAATATTGCCAGACTATTGACAGCGTTTATGACACAAGTATAGAGGAAAATAGTATATTAGAGATATATTACATTAATGCATTCCTTTATATTTTTTGAGTTGAAATGTACAAATGATTTGAGTAATTGGACTTGATTGAAGGAGAATTAAATTTTTTTAAACGTGCTATTTGATCTTTCATCTAAAAAACAGTTTATTTTTTCTGGTTTTCACAATTATACCAATATACAGGTATATCTTATTAAAGTTTTTAATCCCATATCTAGACATATAATTTTCACTTTATTGACAAAGATTTGACAAATGTTTCAGAGGTTTATAAAGCCTTAAATCTATATTTTTAATTCAGTTTCTATCATGTCCATCAACTGAGCTAGAGGTTTTGTGTTTGATTCTCAGTATAGCCGGAGAATTTATCATTCGTGAAATTGGACGTTCCCCAATTTCACTGTAGTAAACCAATGGATGAGGGACTGGATTCTGTGTGTGTTATAGATCTAATTAACTTATTCGACTTTTGATATAAACGTTTGATCAAAATGTGCATAATAAATATCTTAAATAAACACTGGAAAAATGTTAGTAATAATTTAAAATGGTTTTTAATAATATATACTGGTATGCGCCGTATATATTTAATCTGTGCAAATGAGTAACCATAAAAGTATCTATAATCTAAAATTTGTATACGTAGACTTCTATGTTAAATATTTGTTAATAAATACTGTGAAATGACTTTATGATCTTATTGTGTTTCTATATAACCTTTATTATGATAATATTTGTAATATTAAATTTGTTGTTTTACAATTATTATTTATTTTGCATTCATATTTATAATATCATGATCACGCTCTGCACACTAATTGATCATCATCAAATCACATTTTAAAATTGACGTCAGTGGAATAGTGGTTTTATGACCCGTTATGATTTGATTGTTTTGTTTTTAGTAGGGAGCAAACTTATCAATATTAATGTAAACCAACAAATTAAAATGTTAATTGAATTTAATAATAAAGCTTCCACTTGAAATTCCATACAATGTCATCATTAGTAGCAGTGAATTAGTAAGTAAATAAATATACGAGAGCTTTGTAAATGGATAAATAACTAAAATTTGGTTCTTATATAATATCTGTTTCTTAGTACTTCAAAAGCGCCTGAAGAAATCTTTCAGTTTGTTGCGTCAAAAAAGTCAACTTGTTTATTTCTACTTGCTAAATTCGGTAAAAGCTGATTAGCTATATCATGGAAAACTAAAAATTTTTATTGAAAGATCATCCTAAAAATATATATATTTTTTAGTGATTAACTATCTAATGTTAAAATAATAAGTAATATTTAAATTTATATTTTTAATAATATAACATACTAATATAAAGACGTTTTATTCTATTTGAATTAATATAGTGCATAGATTTTGAATTTTGTATTAGAACTAGGGGATATTTGATAAGCAAATTAAGCAATAATTAAAATATTTAGGCGTTTATTTATATTAAATTGTTAATAATATTTCTGCTAAAATTAATCAATGTTAAAAAAAATTAAATGTTGAGTTTAAAACTATACTACACTATTTGTAGAGTTATATATATTTATACAATGGTTAAACTAATATAGTAGCCTATTGTAATTACAATAAAATATTATATGATTAAAGAATAACTTGCTAACTATTTTGAAAAGCATATATTCAATATAAGTGTTGTTAATGCTCTAGATCTGACCATTCGACGTTGTCTTACCTTGTCTTTCCTGGCGTATGGAGGGATTAATTTCTGAGGTGGAGACACCATTAAGACCAATTCATTTATCCCCAGATGGTAGGATAATATATGAGAATTATGTTGGTAGAAAGTAGAGGGACCTACAGTTTATCGTGAATTCTGAACCTCGGTGGGGGCCTGGCAATCCACACATTCACAAAGGGTTAAAGCACACAATTTGTCAGAGGTGAACGAAGGGTTTGATAATCGGTTAAATCTGTGCAGGAACTAAGATTTGAATCCCTGACCCCTAACACAGAAGTCTGACACCTTACCCCTGGACCACCAGGTCCTCGATATATACTAAATATAATTTCTATTATATTGATTTTCCATCTACTATTTCTTTAAAGAAGTTTTAAGATAATGCTATCGCAAAAACTGTCATTTCTATTTGACCAGCCAGTACGGACATATAATTGGTAATAAGGGGGAATTTTATATATTTTCGGTTAATATTTTCCAAAACGAAGTATTTAATATTTCAAAACTAATTAAAATTGTAAAAAAATTTGTTTCTTAAAACAACTTAAAAGAATTTGAAATAATTCACTAATATTGTATAAAAGTCTAAATGTCACAATAAACATTTATCTACATTGGTAAAGATGAATCAAATGTATAAAACGTACAAGTAAATTTAAAATATAGATAAGCACCATACATTATTGAAGATGTACCTAGTGAATTTTTACACATTAATTTATAGTCTATTAAAAATAATAATCTATCAAATATTATAAGAAATAGTAACAACTAATAATATATTAGACTTCCAAACTAATAAAATATGTAATGAATTATTTCAGGACTGAATTTAACAATAATTTGTGACTCAAATATTATAACTATTTATTTTAATATAAACCAAGTATTTAAACTATTTTTTTTTCTTATTGGTTTATCCATATAATATATGAATATATCCTACAGCAAAATAAAGCTAGTTAGGAAAATACGCTTCATTCAAGAGGAATAGATAGCTATAAAATATAGTGTGTCTATTTCATTGATAAAATAATTAACAATTAGATTACGATACTTATGTTACATATTAAATCAGTAACATAAATATCATATTAAAATTTAATAAAAAATAAAACTCGTTACGTTGCTATTTAAAAAGAAATAACCGAAATTATCATCATTTAAGCAAACATGCTGAATATAGATATAGCCTATATACTAGAAAAATTAAACTTTACCTTAAAGTTAACGACAGCCTCTTAGGAACACAAATGTATTGCAAAAATGTATTTGGAGTCTTTCCGAAGGTACAGAAGGAGTTTGCGCAGCATAAGTGGCGGTGACTGGCGGCTGGATCGTGAATCGTGGTTGGTAGAACTGGCAGTTTCCGTGGAGCTTTGGGGTCCGGACGTCGTGTTTTGGGGAGTGTTCCTTGGAATTTGGTGAAATAAAACAAATACTCTTAAACAATTAATGTGGGCAGTATATTTTAATAAACACTTATGACTTATGGAAATTTGAGATTTTTGATTAACTCTTACGTATTTTAAAATAACCCAGAGTTAAAAGAAGTAGGTATATTTTTAAAAATATATATACAATAATTTCCGACTGGTTAACTCATAATTTTGCTGGTAATTTAAACGTGACTTAAATATATTTATAATGGCTACGCCTGAAAACAATTGAAACTATTGATTTACTAACATTAGATAAGATAAATATATAAATTGTCTCATAGTTTATTCAAAGAGAAAACTATTTGAAATGCACATTATGGAACAAATAATATATGAGTTAAAGTTTAAGTAACTTATATTTATAGGTGAAGCAAATAATTGGAAAATTTATCTGACAAATTGTGTAGTGCGGTGTTTTGTTGTGAATTTCAAACAGAGTGATAATGTCATCATGAGATTGTTCATGATGATTATGGTTGTATTGTGAACTATGCTGACATTCCTTGTCATTAAAAGCTATGATGGTGAGTATACAATAAGTCTACCTACAATTTATGAGTGGTATGTTAGTAAAACAAATGATAATTTCTTGTGTTTTACATAAATATATGAGCATTTATTTGTTCGATTTTTTTGTTTGTATTTTCTTCTTAATTTAGTTAAGATTAAACCTCATGAGAATATACTTTCAGAAATAAGTTAAATATTTCCTCTAATCAAGTCTAAGTGGTAAATGGATATATAAACATAAATTTTAGCTTTCCAATATTAATATTAGCTTTCATATACAAAACTTAACAACAGTCAAACTAAAGATTAAAATAAACTTTCTCAGTATTTTATTGTTTTTAAGAATAAGTTATTATTTTAGCTCATTTATATGTTATGTATATATGATCTAAGGGAAAATATATAATTTAAAAAGTTAAATATAAGGTTTACTCAAATTTAATAATACAAATATAAATGTATATATAGATATATATAATTTTATGTATAAATAACTGTACAAATATATAAGAAACTTTTTATTAATAGCTATTTAATATATATAATTTTATGTGTATATCATTATACAATTATATATAAAATTTGTGTAGTCATTTATAAATGGAATTAAATATATCATTATGTACATAATTATTATATTTGATTAAAATAAAATTATTATATTTAAAAATATGATGATTAATTAAGTTTATCAACGCTGTTATCTTTATATGCAATAATATTATAATATTGGCTATAATCATATATGCTAATAAAAAACCCACTTTGGTGGCCGAATTGTCTAAGGCGTCACTCTTGCAATAGGCTGGACTGACAATTAGGGGCAGATCACTGTTAGAAACCTTTCAGTAGGTGATTTTTCCTAAATGGTTTTCTAATACCCTTCCTCGCAAATGTGGGTACACTTCCTCTAAATTCAAACTTTATCACTCCTATCACATTAAAGTACCTAGTTCATATGCACATAGCCCTAATGGATTGAAATACATGTAGCTAAATATATAAATACTTATATAAAGGGTAATAACAATAATTCTTTTTTTAAATTTCAAATTTATATATTTTTATCTAAAAATAGGCCTACTCTAGAAGCAAAAGAAAATTAAATTACATAAATACTAAGTGAACACTGACATTTTATTAATGAAATACTTATATATCTTCTTTGAATAAAAATGCAACTATATATTACGGTTACTCTTTCGATTTTCATACAAAAAAAAATGATAAAGCAATTCTACGCCTTTTCTTACCACTTATTCATTTGGTAAATAAAAAGTTATTAGCTTCGAGGCTGACCTGTATGTGGCGGATTCCGCCAGAGGAAATATTTATATAACGCTATCTGTAACAAGCCTTCTCAGAGCACTGTTATTTAATCCTATAAAGTAAATATTGTAGGAACAGTTAAAAAATATGAAATTTAATTTATTTTAAAAATTTTAGGACACCGTTATAGATCGATTTCCTTTCCAGTAACTTTTTCCCTATATTCGCTTGTCTTATTACGCATCCAAGTTATCCACAAAATTACATTAATATAATAGGAATGGGCTAGGTATAGTATCGAGGATACGTATCTGCATTTGAGTGGAAAGAGATTAATAAATTATTTTTTAAATTTCTTCATAAAACAAGATTGGTATTCTAACCCTTATGTCTGCGTCATCCTAAGTTAATTTATTGTGGGAGTGATGCCGTAGATCATGGGGCCACCGATACCATTATTCAATAATATTATATTTACGATTTAATTTTTGCTAATGCTCAGGTTGCATCTTATTACTTTCTCGCTAACTTACAGATAAAGAAAGTATTGTGATCATCAAAAAAGTCTAACTCAAGATTTTGAAGAATCTTGATGTTTCATGACTCCCTGAATCCGAAAAAGTGATTTTTGAATTTCCGTTTGTCTCTCTGTCTGTACCTCCGACTAGAACCTAAACTATTTTACCGATTGAGCTAAAACTTGGTAGCTAGGGATTTTATAGGGTTGCCTCGAGGGTTTTTGGAATTGGATATCTACCCCTAAAATTAAGAATAGTTTACTGAAGGGCAAAAAGAGAAAAAGTTGATTTTCTCAAAATTGGCTATAACGATTTTGATTAAATTTTATTTAAACATTTATAAATATTCCAAACAAAATGGATAATCTCAACATTTCGGCAAAATTACTTAAAGGGTTCAGGTCTAATAAGTATATTCTCATTTTTTATTATATTTCCGAAACTATTTGAGATATGAAATTATTTATCATTACAAATGTGTAGATCTATTTATAATACAAAATTTATTTGAAATATATTTTTATAAAACAAATAACTTTCAAGCTATAAGCAAATATATATATTTTTCAACTTTTTGAAAATTAAAGGTTAAGTATTGCGAACGTAAAAAAATCTAGCCTGAAATGTTGATGGATGCCGACGTCTGATGACCCCCCTAACCCTTAAAAATTGTCTTTGAGATGCCGTCTGTCTGTGTGTCTGTTAAATCTTAAAATTAAGAGTAGTTTTATAAAGAGCGAAAAGAGGAAAAATCAATTTTCTCAAATTTGGCTTTAATGATATTGATTAAAGTTCGTATCTAGTCGTTGATTAAGATTATAAATAGACTGGCTAGTTTCATTTTCCCATGAAAATTACTTTCAGGATATTTTACAGTAGCGGAAATTTCCGTATCTCCGCAACTATTTGAGATACTAAATAATTTATCATTGCAAAATTGTAGTACTATTAAAAATAAAAAACTTTTATACAAAATACCTTTTTATAAAACCAACAGTTTCTAAAATATTGGCAAATATATCATTACAATTTTGTGAGCTTTAGTTGCAAAGATATACTACTTAAGTTTTAACGCAATAATTCTCCAATGCCATAGAGTAATTAAATATAATTCTTTCAATAAGTTTATGTTATTTTTCCTTAAACCTCTTAGGAGAAATATTATTACATCAATGATCTATCTCCATTTTAGACTCAATAGTCAATATTTACATTTTTTATTGGTCAAAATTTATAAATGAGGAAATTTAATATCAATGCGCTGACCTGAAGATGTGCAACACCTAGTAAAATACCGATGAAAAGTAGAAATTTTAATACAAAGTGCTGACCCTTGTGGACACAATATTAATCTTTTTATTGGTCCAAACATACAAATGAGAACATTAATTCTTTAAAAATAAAAATATGAAAATTAAATCCGGGACTCAAAAAATGTTTTACATAATTATAGTACAATTTATGCTTGGGTTTGCTAGTGTATACTATTTAGTTTCACATATATTACAAGCTATGAGTAAATATCTCCATTTTTAAACAGTAGATCGAGAAAGTCCATGTGGGGTTCCGTACCATTTATTTGTTGAATCTTAGAATCACCTTTATATTTCATGCCTGTGTAAGACTTGTTTGGATATTGGAGTGTAATTCAGGAATAGATACAAAAACTCAAACCAAGAGCCTGGATTTTTCACTTCACGCTAGAGAATATACTATTATTAGGGTACAGTGCAAAAGGGGTAATATTACACTACATGATATACTTTACAGGATAACTTCTACATATAAACCCCCACAAGGTACAGGGGAAAAGGGGGAAGTCACATTACACCCATTTTCAAAGACAACAACTTTTATGTCTCAAACCTCATAAAGACCCCAGCAAATACATTCTTAATAAATATAAATAGAACAAACATCTCTTTTGATTTAAAATGAATTATAAAGTTATCATATTTGTCTAACAGATGGAAGGATTAAGTTAAAACCTGCCACGGTGGCGTAGTTGGCTAACGCGCTAGTCGTGTTGAGCTCGACTGCTGAGGATGGGGAGATTGATGTTCGAAGGTTGGCTGAACTAGAGGTGATTTTTCCTAAACGGTTTTCCACTCTCCCTCAACGCAAATGCGGGTTCACTTCCTCTAAATTTAACCTTACCAATTCCTAATCCATTAGCGTAGTTAGTACTTAAGCGTATAACCCGAATGGGTAGTAAGACGTGGAGCTAAGTAATAAACATTAAGTAAATTTGAGTTAAGTGTAACATTCAATAATTACAAAGTGTTAAAATATAATTTCCTGACTTTATTTAAACCACGGATTCATTGATTAGACTTACATCTATCTACTGAGTTAAGTGAATAAAGGACCCGATATTATAAATAAATTCCAACATGTGGAGCTATTAAACCATTTTGTCTTTATTAAATGATAGTGCTTGGATTGAATTATTTGACCCAAACATTGATATTCCTATGAAGTCTTAGAGCAGCTTCACTGGAGAAAAGAGGTGTTACTATTATAAAGAGTTTTAAGAAAAGAGACGAAGCCATTAATGTAAACATTTTTATAAAAATATATTTTCCATAGGACCAGTATGTTGTAGTAAAATATCACTAATTCTGCCCTTTTTTTGACAGCTAAACAAATATAAAAAGGGGGGGGTTTCACATGAATCCATCTAGCAATTTTTTTTTTGTTTCGACAGGTAATTTAAAATGATTTCCCTTGCTTCAAAGCGATTAAAATATAATCACGAAGTTAAATAATACAGAACTGTATTATTTATATTATTGTTATTATTATTGATGCTTGAAGGCTTGTCAACACAAGTTTTATAAGGGGATTTTTAAAAACATTTTATCTGAAAATGACCCGTATCAGTTAGCATCCGAGTTAACTAATCAACCTTATCTTACTTGGTTTGCCAGTAACGTGAAATTTATAGATTTAATTCCCATTTGGGAGATTTTGTGCTGGATTTTCCTATATCGTTTTATTATCTCCTTTCACGTGAATGTTGGCTTTTTTTTCTATAAATCCTATCATATTGATTTTTACTTAATTATTTTTAAAATGACCCGCTTCGGTGGCCACATTGTATAACGATCTCTTATATTGTTAGACTAGATTGCAAAGGACGGGAAGATCAATCAATGTTCGATCCCAGTCAGGTTTACTGAGGGTGATTTCTCCCAAATGGATTTACACTCTCCCCTCCACGCAAATGCAGGTGCACCTTTTCTTAATTGAACCTTCCTATTCCCTATAACATTAGTGTAGCTAATATATAGGCGTATAACCCGAAAGGATAGAAATACGCGGTAATATAAAGCTTCAAATTGCTAATAGTCATAAACTGACACACATACATATATACGTACACACACATGCATACATATATACGTGTGTTTATGTATGTGTGTGTGTTTATGTATGTGTGTGTGTTTTAATTTAACAATCAATATAATAGAGTCCTCACTAAAATCATAAATAATAGTTTTGGATATTTTGATTCTTAATATGCAATCCCGTACAATTATAATAATTGTACAAATTCCTGCAATAAGCCAACTACTGAGTGTAAGATGGTTGACTTATCTGATAGCTCGTGATATTAATATAATCACACACTTGTAGCCGACGATTTCCGCACGTCCATCATAGGCTCTGTCTTAAAATATGAGTGAAGAATTACCCTAGACACGGGAAGAATCCTGAATAGCTCAGTGGTTAAAGCAATGGCGTACTAAGCCAAAGGTGCTGAATTCGATTCCCGTGTCCAGATGTCATTTTTCAATTTTCAGAATATAATTAATATAATAATGAACCAAATCTTTTTGCGGTTTAAGGTATCTATTTCGACCAGCTAGCCTTACTTAGG
This sequence comes from Timema bartmani, assembly GCA_902151455.1. NCBI lineage: Eukaryota > Metazoa > Arthropoda > Insecta > Phasmatodea > Timematidae > Timema > Timema bartmani. The sequence continues at coordinate 140,123 of CABFWB010000940.1, forward strand.
CTAATTTCCCAAACATTTTACCATTCACTATTCAACCAAATTTGAGTAAAATTTTTCCTTGCTACAACACTAATGAAAATGTGCAAATACCCCTGTCAGGCATTAATATAATCATACCACACAATGTATAAGTGCCAGTACTATTAGTACATTAAGCCTGATTATATATTAAACAATTTCACTAGCCAATTTTATTAATTGTCTCTATTTATACTTCCTTGAAGCGTTTATTATATATATTTACATGTTTGTACCTGAGATCTAAAATAAACACACAGTTTAAAAAGAAATCTTAGATTATATCTAAAACAGATGAAAGTGTTTAATAAATTACCAGATTTGAAAAAAAAAACTGTATTTATTTAGCAATTGAAAATGATTAACTTGGATGGTTTATCCTTTATTCTTGAAACATTTACCGAGACAATAATAATTTGTATTAATATTACTAAAATAAATAAAGCCTGAACGACCACAGCCATGTTTGGAAAGATGATTATTAAAATATACATTTCAATAATTTGTGAACTTAGGGTATAGAACTCAAGAAGAATCCTTTAGAAATGAGATTATTGGAAATACTTGTTTAATCAAGTTAGATATAGTACAAAGTGTAAAATATAATTAAAATAATATTCAATACACGTGAAAAATACTAATATGTTGGCTAACAATCAAGTAAATAATTAATTAAGAGAGAGTTGTTAGAGCTATTAATAATTCTACATGCGCATACCATATGTTGAATATTCAAGTTGAAATAAAAGCAACATTATATTTTACTACGGTGCAATTTTGCTTTGTTACTTTAATGTCAAATATATAATTATTAACAAATGACATTGTAAACAATACGTGTATGTAACTGACTAAAATCAAATCAAATTACTTTTTTCCCAATCAAAATTATTTAACAAAGTCTGAAATAAATTATAATAAAGGTGTTTATAGCAATTTCTCAAAAACTCCAATATAATTATTTATTCATTCATTCCACGGCTGATCTAATCCTTATCCCTTCATGTTGATTAGGCCACTTTTCCTCAGGCTGCAATTCATGAAACAATGGTATCGCCAAGCCATTACTGAACAGGCTAGGATTAATGGCAACGCCCTGTTGAAAGTGAAGATCACCAAACTCTGATTTAAAAAAAAAATGTATCCTTAACGTTTTAAACAAAAACAAAATTGTCTTCAAAAAGCTTAAGATCCTATGTTGTGACCATAACAAAGAATGACTGTATTTTGTTTAATTAAGTATGTATCTAATTTTATTTAATCTTAAACTCAAATAATATATCGGTGAGAGTTTAATCAAACTATCATTGAAAATTAGCGATTTTTTTAATATATATTTTTAATATTTCACTTTTACCATCTATCAACTACATCTAGCTATATTCAATATTTCAATATAAAGAATCAGATACATATTACGATATATCGAAACGTCTGCAAGGCGTTACAATTCTTTTGAGGTCGATCCCCATAAGAGTTAACCAAACTTGTCATGAAACGCACCATAACCATCATCACCAGCATCATCATTTAATACTACTTTTAATGGCCTACTTATAGGCAATTTATTTTCTACATCCACTTGAAATAAACTGGATTTCAGTTGGTGGAGATATGAAACTTCAAACCTCAGCCGAGTTCACCGGGGGTGATTTTTTTCATGTGGCTTACAATTTAACCATTCTTTCTCCAATATAATTTGTTTGGTTTTATTTCAAGCAATTCTTCTCATCCTTACCACTTAGCTTAGGGCCAATATAAACTATGCTGCTAAAAGTAATACGTAAGCAAATACGTGCTCCTTAACTTACAACCATTTGGCGATATCTGCATATTATTTATTTTAATCAAATAGGAATAAAAAAGGTACCATTTAGAGAACGGGCTCCACCATCTGCGTTAAGGCTGAATAATTTAAGAAGGACCACTACCCACTTCGGTGGCCGCATGGTCTAGTGCGCTACTCTCATAGTAGACTAGGCTGCCGATGATGGATAGATCAAGGTTCGAATCTCATCAGTAGTACTAAGGGTGGTTTTTACACGCTTTCTCTGTGCAAATGCAGGTATACTTCCTTTAAATGTAACCTTCATAATCCCTAGAAACTTTAGCGTTATCAGTACGTGAACGTATAACCTCAACGGGTAGTAAGACGTGATGCTATATAAGCTAAAAAAAAGGAGCATTTAAGAACCCCCTAGAGGAATTCGAGCTTCTACCTCTTTATAACCTTCAAACTAAAGTTATTTTACTGATGCACTATCTGGATGCCCACTGGTGCGAGCTTCCTTCAATAAAACCAATATACTACTGCAATATTTTCTTGATATTTAATGACGAATTTTATCAATACTTTTAGAACTATCAATATTATGCCCCTATGACATAATTTACAGTGACAAAGAACAGATTAACGGATGAGAAAAAAACACACAATTGGCTAAATGTTCAATGTCTATGACCAAATGTTGACCAAAGAACAGATTAACGGATGAGAAAAAACACACAATTGGCTAAATGTTCAATGTCTATGACCAAATGTTGACCTCTTTTGACGGACCGGGAAGGTACATATTAGAAGCCAGTATAAAATAGTCCTACCACTCTCTTTTTCTTCTCTCTCAGATCCTCTACTCATTCTCCCCGCTAATATCGCCTTCTGATCCCACCATTTGAACTCTCATCATAATCGCGACAAGAGCGGCTTCCTGTAAGACCCCCACCATAAAACCGCTACTTAATCAAATTCTCTCCCCATTAATAAAGCCAAAGCCTTGAACTTAAACCCCGTCATTGTCAAGTCTGGCTTGCTTCGGAAAGACACGTTTAGCCCTTCTGTCTACGACGGATAAGTACAGCCGCTAAACAGACCACTGCAAGGCGAACGTGCCATTTTCATCATTTCTTGAGATATTTGGTCCATCACTATAAAATAAGAAACAAAAAACAAGGCAGAAATGTTTGTAATAGTACTACTTACAAAAAAACTATCATAAAAGGAAAATGAGAAGATTTTATTTTTATTTTACTGACGTATTTAATGTGCCCTTTCTGAACCAACTGATTATATCAGCACACGGCTTATAAACTTACTTAAATCTAGAATAGACACAATATCCCGAACCCAGACGTTAATTTATCACTGTGAAAGAGGAAACCCATATTTCACTAATGATAAGTAGAAATACAACCTACCAACTGAGCTATGATATCGGAAAACAAGATAAACACGTTTTAAATTAGTACAGTACTGAGAATTTTTTTTTATTAAGAACAGATTTCATCTCTGGAATAACAATATAATATCTTACTGGTGTGCTTTGCTAGTTCTTAAAATCATTAAATTAATTTTAAAATAAAATCCTGTCTAATGAATCGAACCCAAAACTAGTATTGATTTGAATTTATCATCTAGTAACTATGGCTATTAGGTAATTTTTTTGCCCTACTATAGGCCTAACAAGATGGCAAGGTTTATTAATTACCGAACACTTTATATCATACCGATATCTTTGTAGATGGAATTGACAGTATTTACATAATTATTTTAACAGCTTTGTTACTTTTTTATATAACACCATTTAGTTCATATGTTTAATATATTTACACCATACATTTATTGAATAATAGTTTAAGTATTTTAATAATGGCTAGGTGCATATGTTTGATAATAATTACATTTAACATACCTATCATTTAATATTTTCTTCTCTCATCACCGTGTCTTACTACCTGTTCGGGTTATACGCATACATACTAAATATTCAACTGAGTTAGAGATGAGGAAGACTGAATTTATAGGAAGTGTATAAGCATTTGCGTGGAGGAATAGTGGAGAATCATTTCGGAAAAATCAGCCACAGTACTACCCGGTCAGAATTCAAACCCTGATCTTCCTGAAGTCAGCAATCAAGTATAATGATGCACCATCAGACCCCTGAAGCAGGTATTAAGTACTAATTAAGGGAACATAGATGAATCGAATAGCTGAGAGAAACTTCACCCATAGTAACGTGATAAAGGGTGGGATAACCAAACTGATTAATCTCAAGTACACCCATTCTGGTTTCAAGCCCTGATTCTGGTTTCGAACCCTGATATCCACGTCCAAGGCGAAGCCAACACTTTGAACTACGCGGATACTGGTGCATGCATGTCTTGCTATTTGAAAGGCCTTAGTAGCCTATTATTTTGAATATAAATAAAGTAGTTATATTTTTATTAAATATAGTCTGTTCTAATAATAATAATATTCTAGCTGCTTGCTTTGACTTTGCGCAAACTTATGTGAGCTAATATACGAGTAATGACAAAAGATAAGGATGAATTTAAAGGCAACGCTATCCTAGAAAGAGTATAACAATTCCCTAATAAAGAGAAGCTATTGATAATTCATCCATCTAGGACTCAATTCCCATTCCCTTGAGTCCAAACGATAAATAAAACTTCTCACTTGACTTTATATTATTTTGACATATCAACTTTATTTTAATTAATATCAACAAACAAGTTGGAAATCATTGTAGCTATGGAAATGTTTGTATGGAGAGGACCACGATTAAATTAATCGAAATAATCTGAAGAACGAAACCATGACACGGACATCGAACCTGGAATTTTTGATTTAGCGTCTTAAAAATTACGATTTTGTATGGTATATTTAGCAGCATAGCATCCCTCCCTAGTCACAGCCGGTTGTGGTATCTGATAGCTCTCGATACTATTGGTCGTTTTATTTAGCTGACGATTTTCACACGTCTATCACAGACTCACCCTTAAAATATTTGTCAAAAATGACCCTAAGCACGGGAGAGTCTTGGATAGCTTAGTGGCAGATCAATGGTGTGCCAGGCCAAATATCCCGGGTTCGATTCCAGTGTCCAGGTGTAATTTTTAAACTAATTTAAATTAATTTTCATTTGTCTAGTCAATTAACAAATGAAAACCGATTGATGTGAGCATTTTATTTTAGAAACTAATATTCTGATCCCTAGAGGCTTACCGTACCATAAATATAAAATCATTTTAATAAATTTGGACCTATAATTTTCCACGAAATGTGAAATCCCATTTTAATAGTAAATATTAAGATCTATATGATATAATTCACTATTAATTATCCCTAGAAATAATTAATGCCGACAAAACAATGGTTGATAGAAAGAATAAACAATGTTAGAAATCTATGCTGCTAGGCTTAGCTTATTTTCAAATATTCTGATTTGGGTTTTAGATTTTTAGGTGGAATGAAGATTCGCAAGAAGATAAGTTGATACTACCAATTCAAATTAAAAAATACAAACACTGATTGAAAAATGTTCACAGAAATAATCTTATCTGACGGGTAGAGTATTAACTGTATCTAATTTCACATATTCATATTTCAAGTAATGTGATGTATACCGGTCACTTTTATTGAAAAAATCAATACGTATAGAATTAGACTAGTCAAATACTTGTATACTATTACTAATACTAACCGAAAGGAATATTACTGTATTTTCTAAAGAGCTCGTTATACACAAAATGGACAGTACTCAACTATAGTTTAGTAATTTATTCTTTTCATCTGTTTTTCCTTTTTTTCAAACTTCACCCCATTATCCTAATGAATAAAGACTTAAGTAAGGACAGTGTAAATATTACAAACTAAATTTTTAACTTCAATTGATACAATTTAATTTTAATGTATTTTTTATTTAAATTAATTGATTTTCTGGCCTTAAGAATCTTGAATGTTAATGAACGCCATAAGGCAAGCTTGACATTTTATCCTATCGTGAATACCTCCATCCCATTCTTAACCTGACATACAAGTCCTTCGAATCTATCTTAAAACTATCCTATCATCGATATCCAGGGCTACATAAGGATTAAGTATCTTAAGGTGTCTTAGCAAAAGTTTTGTGTACACTCCTGTTATCGCCCTTACGCGTCACACTTTAGATTGTGCACCTTAAATATTCTCATAGTTTGTTATCCTTAATCGTTCTCATATTATTTATTAAAAGTGACATTTCTAGTTCACCGGACTCACCGAATGCATGAATTAAAGTAATATTAGTAACCTATGTAACTGTCAGATAATTTTTACCATCCCGTTAAGAAATAGTTTATATCCTGTGAACTATCAGAACTATAACTTGGATTTATAGAATTTCACTGAATTAATAATGAAGTTTCATCAACTATTGAAATGAATATTTAGGGTTTTCAAGAAAGTGATAAGAAACCGTTTTTTAAAATTTGACAGTAGAATGCAATCAATCCCTTGAGCTGTTGTATCAGCAATCTATATTTTTTGTCGCTTACATATTGGGGGAAAATAATATCCAACCAAATGTATGTGTCAAGGTTTATCGTGAAGATAAATTTACACACATACATCCATATTTACAGCCATATAATAAAATATTTAATAACATTCATATCTAATTTAGTGACATGAAGTTATTATTTAAAAACATCTTTTCAACTGAAAAATGAATTAAACAAATGTCAACTCACATTTACATTCTTGATATTTTGAGTAATGTTTCAAAGATAATATTTAATAAAAAAAAATCTTAATCCTTTTTTTAAAATATACAAAGGAAATACATTTTTGTTGAGTATTTTGTCAAAATTAGCTCCTTTTTTTTGTTAAATTATTCTTTTCTTTTTTTCATGCAAAGTAAAGATTACAATCCTTCAAAATATAACAAAGGAAAGAAAAATAAGGATCACGAGAATTCAGGTTTACAAAGGCTTTGCATTTGTATTTAGAGTAGTTGTCCTCATGCATATGAATATGGAGAAATATTTTCAGAAAGAAAAAAAGGTATTAGATTGGAATTAAGCTCTCAGATAATGGTATTACAAAAAATATGTATATTATTCCTTTATATATAACAAGTTGCTTTTATTTGACTTATATTTATGTAAATACTTGAGTTTTTTTAGCGTGAAGTTTTAAGTCTCTAAATCCTCTTAAATAAACACACTAACATATTACTTTATGTATCCTAAAACTTTTCACTGATTCTCTGATTGACTCAGCGGCTGATTCACTGACTCTTTACATATACTTCGGCTCCAGAGATCACGATCAGGATCGTTATAAACTGGATTGCATTAAGGGGCGATGTTTAGGCTCAAATATTTTTTTAGGTTGTTTAATTTTTTTTATGTGACTTAGATCTCCGGTTTTTTAATCTGTATCCACGCTAAGGTCGGTGTATTTATTCTCAATAAATTATTAGACTCTCCTTTACTACCCCTTTGATTAGGCCGCTAATACCGCTCTACATGGACAGACATCTTTGGATATTGCGAGAAAAATAAGTACTAATGCTTTTCTTATTGATTCATTTTCTTCATAATTTTTCATCTCTTCATTTCGAAGAAAGGTTATGGTGGATACTTCACAGCAGAATATGAGAGCATCGAATTTATATAACCCACTAAAAAGTCCCAAATGTTTTTAAAATTTGTCATTGTGAGCCTTTATAAACCTATTTTTTTAATATAAATAAAGCCTTGGTCTATGTTTATAACCATTTACTTTAATCTCTGAAAACGAGTTTTCACGTAAAGCCCCAATTCCCCCATCATCAGCAGGCTAGTTTAACAGGAGATTGAACCACCTCGGAAGCGTGGGTAGCTAACGCGCTAGCTTCGTGTTGAGCTAGACTGCCAAGGATGGAGAGATCGAGGTTTGAATCTCGCTCGGGTCAACTGGGGATGATTTTTCCTGAATGATTTTCCACTCTTCCTCCACGAAAATGTGGTTTCACGTCCTCTATATTCAACCTTCCCAATTCCTAAGCAATTAGCGTAATTAGTACTTAAGCGTATAGCCCGAAAGTGTAGTAAGACGCGGTGCCAAGTATTAACACGAGAGTGACGCCTTAGACCATTCGGCCACTGAAGTGATTGAGTTCTTATTACATTTATATATATTTATTTAGTGGAATTAAATGTCCACTGAATGGGCACGCAGAATATTTTAAAGCTATACCTAAAAATGTTGTACTAGTAATTCTAGAGCAAAATAACAGACAACATCTCTTTAATATCTTTTTTGAAGCTTCCCACTACCTATTTGGACTATACGCAAACACCTCCACCAGCCATTGATTCACTAAATTATAAATGTCAGGAGTCAAACCAAGGATATCTTACTTACTGGATACATGCGCTACCAAAAGATCTAAAGTATCGGATAGTGAGGCTGTTAAGGAGGCCATCTTGAATATAACATTTTATTACACATGCTCTTTTCACTGTTATTACGGGGGGGATTGCGGGTCATACAAATTTTGTTTGTTACGGTAAAGTAAGATAAAGAAATGTCCTTGTCAAGCTGTGCAAAATTCCGCTTGCCTTGTTTGATGCCTTATATTTATTTCGTAAATGGTCTAGATAAATCTAGCTCAACCCCGGTTTAACCAGTTATTTCGTGTGTTGGGAAAATGGTTGCACCCCGAAACTTATGCGACCCAAAATAAGTATAGTATATTTGAGTTAAATAAATAATGCACTTATTTATGTGTATGGATAGTGACAAACAGCTTATGAAAAATAACACCTCCCTACACACGACAAAGATTCAAACCCAGATCTTACTGTTACAACAATCCAGTATACAGCGAGATTGATGCATTAGACCGAACGACCACTTATGTGGAGAGATAGCATTTTTTTTATCCATATCCTAATACAAGTCCGAGCTTTGTGAAGATTAAAGAAATGGTGTATGGATGATTTAGGAATAATTTAGAGGTAATTTCTACCACTATCGTGGAATATGACTTTAAAACAACTTAAAGGGGCCGTCTTGGTAAGCGAGAAAGTGACGTGAAACCGTTTAAAAATATTTAATCAACGTAGCTTTATTACAAACTATTATTGTTCATGCCAAAAATAAAGTTGAAAAATTTAAAAGAGCTTTTTTCTTTACAAACAAATATTTCGAGCCTTATTAATTTAATAGAAAATAAATTGTTTGAAGATGTAACCTTAGCTCATTTTCAACTATTTGCTAAGCATAATTGTGGAGTTATGAAGCAAGGCATGATAAAGAACGGATCTAGATTTAGTCTTACTCTAACAAATACAGTAATTTCTTATGGGCTCACAGCAGACAATTTTAAATTTTTGAAAACTAACAGTAATATTTCCTCTTTATCTTGAGATAAGAAGCTTCGTAGTTTCCTTTCCACTATTTTATATTGCCACAACAAAGGGTGGCTGTCGGTTTAGTGGGAAAGGGAGTATAATATTAGACAAAATAGTAGTTACTGAAATCGAAACAGATCATTTCATTTAAAGCCGTGTGGCCTGACATCGATTTATACATTCTCGCTGACTGAGGTGGCCGGCTTAAGACTATACACAATCAGACTACCCATCCACGATCTGAATCACAACTTCCCACGTCACAGGGAAATTGTTCTGTTGTGAGAATGACGGGCTGATGGCATATTTATCTTTACAAACCCCTTTCACAATAGATTCATGGGAATGTTAGATACACAATAATTACACTCGAACCAGAATAGCATTGATGGTTTGGTTTCTGTATTTCTCTCAAGACAACAATTAGGTTGCGATGATTGAAATAGTGTTTTTCATCGTGAAATAATTGATTTTACTTTTGTGTTTTTAAAAATGGCAAAAAAAAAAGTAGCTCAATTCCACTGCTTTATAATCAATATCAACGCCCTTTTCATTGGTTTGAGATGTGCTTTTATTCAAATAAATATATATAATTTTTTATTCCTACTTTATTTGGTCCAATTGTGTGTTTTTATTTACAAGCTTCTAGAAAGATGTATACAAGCAGTTTCAATCAATAGAACCAATCATTAACTTTAGCTGTAGATAAGTTATAGAAAAATACATGACCTGCTTCGGTGGCCGCGTGGTCTAACACACTACTCTAACAGTAGACTAGATTACCGATGATGGGGAGATAGAGGTTCAAATCTCGGTTGGGTACACTGAGGGTGGTTTTGCTAAAATGGTTCTCCACTCTCCCTCCACTGAAATTCGTGTACACTTCCTCTAAATATAACCTTCCTAATCCCTGAAACAAGCATCATAGTTAGTAAATAAGCGTATAATACAAACATTTAGTAAGATGCAGTGCTAAATAAAAGAATGAAACTACTCCAGGAGACAAACTAATATTAGTGAAGTGCAGCAATTGTGTAGAGCGTCCATCAGTGGCCGTATGGAAAATGGCATCTATCTCTTCTATTATTATTATTAGCACCGCGTCTTACTACCCGTTCGGGTTATACGCACTTACGCTAATGTGTAATGGTAGGGTGATTGTGAGATGAAATGGAGGACCTACAGTTTAACGTGGAATCCGAACCACGGTAGAGGCCTGGCATTCCTCACATTCACAAGTTGTGATTAATACACATCTTGTCAGAGGTGAAGGAAGGGTTTGGCAATCAGATAAATCTGTGCCTGCTGTCTCTTCTAGTATGGCTCACCCGTGTTAGATACAACCTTATAATCCTTTACCGAACAGTGCAATGTTTCGGATAGACTGGAAGGTTAGTATGATTCGGTAAAAGAGTGTTTTCTTTTTAATTTATCGTTTTAGTTTCACTGTTAATGACCGTAAAAGTCGCTGACTTAAAGTGAAATGATTCTATGTTACGGTTACGATAAATGGTCAACATACACAATATATTCTTCAGAGAACATGCTTTATACTTCCACATCAGTTTAATAGTTTCTTAGAATATCGTCTGGCAAGAACTGGAAAACACTTTCAGTTCTATGGCGCTGTCCAACATCTTAGCTTCAATCGGTAGCATGTCTGTCTACTGAGCTAAGGGTCCCGGGTTGAATTCCCGGGATGGCTGAAATGTATATAATTGGTGAAATATGGCTCTACCTTTTCACAGTGATGAGTAAACGGCCGGTGACTGGGTGTTGTGCTTGTTCTAGATTTAAGTTAGTTTATAAGTACTATGCCGATATAATCAGTCAGTTCAGAAAGTGCACATTAGATACCTCAAATAAAAGAAAATGAAATGAAATTCCGTGGTTGTTGACGCGTCAAGTAGCTGAAAATATATTGATGTTCGTAACCATAGAACTGGTTGTTAAAGGGCACATAATAGCTTATTTATCTTGGCAATAGAAACCAATTGGTTTTGTGAAGGACTTTCTCAGCACAAACGAGGTTGTTGTGAACATTCAATGCAAGTGTATCACCTTTTGTTGTTGAATTTTCTTTTGTTGCACAAAGAACACGGTGTAATTGTGACAAAATGTAAATAATTATTTTCTTTATCAACGAAATAGCATTATCTAAATATAAAAATATTATTGATTTTGGTAAGAAGAATCTTTTAAATTTACAAACATATTCTGTTAGTGGTGATGTTATTTCGGCAATTTACTTTTATTTTATACTAGCACTCACCCGATGCTTGGCTCGCACTAAACAATACATCAAAACATTTGACAACTTTAAGTTCTAAGAAAATTTAAGAAAATACATGAATTTCCTCACATCTCTTCTCATTTCACAATCACGTGTTATTTTGTCCGTGCAATACTAGCTACGACGAGTGTTCATTACTTTTCTTGCTGATGAATTAGTGTGGTTATATATAGTTTACCATGGTTCTCTGAAAAATAAGGCAAACAATAGAAGAAGTTTCTTCTCGATTCTATGATTAATTTTTGAATTTACTGTAAACAAACAAATGGACAGGTTGACAAACATTCTAAAAATTGATTAATTGTTTGTTCTAATTGTTTATACTGTACTACTTATTAGGAAAAGAAAAAAAACACATAAATTATAACACGCAGAATAAGCAACGGGGAATATATAAAGTAATCAAAACTTAGGTTATGTATAAATATTAAATTTTTATTGTTTTAAATTTTAATACAAAACGTAAAAAGTAGGCTGACTAAAACACAATATTAAAATACAAACTATAATCTAGGTATGAGTTAAAAGTTGGATTTTCTTTAAAAAATTAATTTATAACTTCTCTAGACACAATATATTTTGAAGTCTCGATTATTGGTTATAATTAAAAAAGAAATAAGAGTAACATAGCATTAATAATTGGTTGTTAAGGAGTTACAACAATTGAAAGTTCCATAAAACTCTACCAGTCGACAGTATATAAAATATATTACTAATTTTCTATGGTTTTGTTCTAATTCGATCCACTATTTTGAATTGCCTTATTAAATTTTCGATTATAGGAATTTTCTAGAGAACATTATACTATCGGCATGTCGAATTTCAGATTTTTAGGATGTTTAGAAGTGTTCAAATAAATCATGCAGACGTGCAGCTATCAAAATTATATCAAATTATGATGTTGAACATCAAGCTGCACTCTTTATAGCTAAATTTACAATCCAAAATTAAATATGACTAAGAGTATATTTTAAGAAACGAAACATTAATCAGTAAAACAACTGAGCTCACAAAGGAATCAATATAACGCAGTATTTTTCTAAGAGAAATAATAATATATGTAAAAATAAATTATATACATTGTTACAAGAACATATTTGAAATAAGAGTATCACAGTTTGACAAGGCGCATAAATGTTCAGACTCTTATAGGAAAAATATTGTATTCTACTAGCTTAGGATACTATTTTGGTAGAACACCTTCCAACCTTTCCCGTTCAGAAATTTTGAAATTTAACATTTTTTCTGATTGTTTGGGGTGGCTCTTAAACCTGCCTGATAGATTTTAATCTTCTACACTAGTGATGTTTTGTTTCTATCAAGGTGACCTGGTGGTCTAGGGGTAAGGTGTCAAACTTCTGTGTTGAGGGTCCGGGGTTCAATCCTCAGTCTCAGCACAGATTTATATGATAGCCAAACCCTTCCTTCACCTCTGACAAGACGTGTATTAATCACAACTTGTGAATGTGTGGAATAGCCAGGTCTCCACCGTGGTTCGGATCCCACGTTAAACTGTAGGTCCTCCATTTTCCATCTCACAATCACCCTACCACTCTACATTAGCGTAAGTGCGTATAGCCCGAACGGGTAGTAAGACATGGTGCTAATAACAATAATAATAATGCTTCTATCACCGGTGTCATAATATCTGTTCAGGTTAAACTCATTATGTACTAATTACGCTAATGAGCTATAGGTGAGGAAAGTTGAATTTAGAGGATGTATATTCAGATTTGCGTGGAGGAAGAGTTGAGGGAGAGTGAAAAACCTTTAGGAATATCCATCCTTAGTACACCCGAACGTGATTCAAACCACGATATTCCTGTCCTCGTTATTCTAGTATATTGTGAGAGTGACGCATTAAATCATGTGGCCACCAAAGCAGGTTCAGTGAGAAATAGTTTTTTACATAAGTTTCTACATTTCTAAATCCCCCTTTCACTAAACTCCACTTAAAAAATTCAAATATTAAGGAATTATTGGGGTAGAAGTCCCTTGAAATTCCTGGCTTTGATAAGCTTTTATTTGTTTCCTAAAAGTATACAGGGGTTTGTGCGTGTTTGAGCAACAAATAAAGTATCAACATTTCCTTTTTATATTGGTGTATTTTAAGCTTTGTATAGATTTTGATTTTGGAGTTATAGCTCCTCCACACATACCCACAAACACATAGACACACATACATCCAAAAAAATACATATCCTATATTAGTTACATGATGATAGCTTATTGGTTCCCACTGTCAGGTTTCCCATAGCTTATGAGTTTAGCTCTGGACAAGATAATAAGTGGTGTTCTAAGCTACAATTTTTGTTTTCAAGACTTCCGTAATGTTTAATATAATAATTATTATATCTATGAACCTTTAAAATTTGAGCCAATGAAATTAAAATAATTGGCCAAAAAAAAATGTTTTGTAGCTGCTATCTTGAAAAAAATACTAAAGCGGATTTAATTTTAATTAGCTTAGGCGGCCCCATATGTCCCCCGAGTGTCTAAATTATAACCATGTGAAGTTCCAAAATAACAATTAGTACACTGGCTTGGGCGTGTTTGATTAACAAACAAATGAACAAAGCAGACATTTCATTTTTATATTATTAGTAAGGTAAAAGTTAAAATAAACCTTTGGGTTCATAAGCTAATTTTCATAAGTAATTATTATACAAAGTTTAATTTTTTAATGGGTCTTTGTTTTGAATCCTTCCGCACCAGCATTCACGCGGTTTAATACTCCAGCCTCACAATGTGTGTGGTAACAAAAACTAAGGTTTTTCAAAGAATGTGGTTGATAACAATTTCTCGCTTTTCAATTTCTATGTTTCTAGGTCTAACTTGAACAAATAGTTACAATATCTTATGTACTTGGCTCTCTATGGATGTAAAAAGTGGCTGAGAAAACATTTTAATTCATAAAAAATAAACCAAGAAGCGTCAATTATTAATAATATGCAAGATTTGGATATTAAGGGTTGAATTTAATGGAATTTAGATTATCAAAATTCAAAGATTGAACATTATATTATTGGGTAAATTATACAATGAATATACCTGAAAATATACACAATAAAATACATGAAACCCATTGAATTAATTAATTAATATTTTTTTAATTTTAGCACCGCGTCTTACTACCCGTTTGGGTTATACGCTTAGGTGCTAATTACACTAATGGATTAGTAATTGGGAAGGTTGAATTTAGATGAAGTGAGCCCGCATTTGCATGGAGGGAGAGTGGAAAACCATTTAGGAAAAACCACCCCCAGTTCACCCGACCGAGATTCGAACCTCGATCTCCCCGTCCTCGGTGGTCTGGCTCAACACGAAACCCATTGAAAATAGGTGAGTAAAAATATATGTAAAAATGAACATTAACAATTTAATAGGATATTTGAGTAATTAGCTAGAATTATTGGTTAGTAAGATTAATGCAATCGAATTGGCTCTGATAGAATATTAAAAGAAACCTATAAAATAATCAAATCTAACAACTAGTTTAGGCAAAGATATTACAGTTGTTTGAAATAACAAATAATGATAATAAATATGTTAAATATGAAACACAAATTTAAACAAGAAATTAACAAATATAGGAATTAAAATGGTTTAACTTAACAGTGATAGTAGAGATATTAGATTGAAAAATATTTAATGAATAGACAAATAATTAAATTTTCTCTAAAATAAAAGTCATAGCTTTTTTTTATGAAATTGTACAATGCTATTTTAATATTGGAAAATAAGTCCTTCTAGAATATTAGTTTCTCGACATGTTTTGACATACTAAAATGTCATCTTCAGGAATAACTATAAAAATATCAAATGAAAGTAAGGAAGACATTTAATTATATTGATATAAATATAAAGTGAAAAGGGATGAACGTAGGTTGTAAGTGAATTGATGATTGAATACAAATGATGTAAGAAAATTGAATAATATAAGTTGAAATATTAAAAGATAAGGATTAAGAATGTATTACTATTGAATGAAAAACTAATGTGATAAAGAGGAAACGAATATTTTCAATCACTGCATGATGTATGTTAAACTAAAGAGCTTTGCGTCAAGCTAAGTGTATATACATATATGGAGGTAAGGTTTACCATACATAAACCACTAGATATCTGAATATAATATAGATAGCATTCTAAGATATTACGGTTTTGAAACAGATAAAAGAGCTGATGTTTATAACATATGTAGAAAAATGTATACAGAGAAAATGATATAAGGAAAATATCGTGCCAGTGTCACTAAGAATAAGTACTTCAAATTCTTTTGACATCTCTGATATTTTTGATATACAGAAATAGCAAGCATCAAAGTGGCTACGTGGTACTCACCACACCATAGGTTCATCGAAACGCATACTTGAGAGTTTCCCAGTTAGCTACATCGTCAGATGTGTTGTGCAGCAGTTTAAAAGAAACATAGTTATGTGGAGCCCAGTTTCCGTCTTGGTCGCAGATAAAAAAATATCCTCCAAATGAACACAGATTGGCTGCTCACGCTAAAGCTGTATCTCCGTAACTGAATGAGCTATTTAGTGTGCATTTACACAGTACAGCAACAATACTCATGAAACACTACCACCATCTGTGAGCAAACGCGAAAAATATTGGTTTATGAATCTGATCAGTGTCAGGTTTCATTATAAGTTAATATTTATTATATATGAATGGAACAAATATACTAGCCTATAGTCTGAGTGGGAAATAGGACGCGCTGATAAAAAAACAACTATAAGTTACTGTAGGACATCTGACCGATCAAATAATATTTCCTTCACTAAAATGTAGTAAGATTCACGCATTACGCGTGAGCACATAAACCTTTATATAAAAAAGTTGGGACGTGATGTGACATTTTTACTGTCATTTCCAAGCAATACACACAAAATTGGACTAATATAGCAGCCTAAATATTTATGTAGCTAAAAATCATGCTAACTAATGTAATTATATAGCCCCGATCAATGGAGGTAATAGTATTCATCGCAGATATAATATCAACTAAATAAATTCCTATAAATTCAACCAAAATTTAAAATATATTATAAATCATTTATTGATGAAACAACAAGGAAAGCTTTATTGTTTATCTTTGGATTGAAAAGTGATTCTTTAAAAAACCATTTTGACAATTTTTTTTTTAAATTGCCCAAATCCCAAAAGATAAAACTGTATTTCAAAGCGCCAACGATTGATAGCTCTCTTGGTATTACTATATCTGGTTAATTTGACAATATTTCGATATGAGTTGAGTCGTAGAGTCCCTGAGGCCTAACAGTTTGCCTCAGCAGCAGCTATCTCAACGATCCGTGAGCTATCAGCGACAACATTGGCAGGTAGCTTATCAGTTCCATTCAATGTGATACCTCAGTGCGTTCGGTAATTCCCTGCTTCACCAGATCTGGGTACTTGTGTGATCAATCCTTGACAATCAAATCTGGCTACTTCAGCTAGCAGCAATGCTTGGGTAGAGATGGAAATACATCATGTACTTCAGAATACATATATCATGTTACATACTATAACCATCACGTTACAAGCTATATAGGTCACATTATGGACAACATGTCACGATACATATTACACAGATCCTGTTACAAACTACACAAATCACGTTTCTGACTAAATATATCACATTACAGACTACAAAAGTCAAGTTACTGACAACATGTATCACAATACAGGCTATAAGGTCGAGTTACTGACAACATATATCACAATACAGGCTACAAGGTCGAGTTACTGACAACATGTATCACAATACAAGCTACAAGGTCGCGTTACTGACAACATGTATCATAATACAGGCTACAAGGTCGCGTTACTGACAATATGTATCACAATACAGGCTACAAGGTCGCGTTACTGACAACATGTATCACAATACAGGCTACAAGGTCACGTTACTGACAACATGAATCACAATATAGGCTACAAGGTCACGTTACTGACAACATGTATCACAATACAGGCTTCAAGGTCACGTTACTAACAACATGTATCACAACACAGGCTACAAGGTCGCGTTACTGACAACATGTATCACAATACAGGCTACAAGGTCAAGTTACTGACAACATGTATCACAACACAGGCTACAAGGTCAAGTTACTGACTACATATATCACAAAAAAATCCAAAAAGACAATTTTATAAAACACATAAATCACGTAACAGACTAGATCAATAACATTACATACTACATATGTCACGTTACTGACTGCATGTATCCACGTAACAGACTAGATCAATAACATTACATACTACATATGTCACGTTACTGACTGCATGTATCACAATAAATGTTACAAGGTCACATAATGGACTACATTTTTCACGATACATATTACAAAAACCATGTTACAAACTACACAAATAACGTTACCGACTAAATATATAAAATTGTGAACTACATAGGTCACGTGATTAACTATATATATATCACATTAAAGGCTACACTGATCATGTTAAAGATTAAAAAGATCATATATACAAGATACATGTGTCACATTACTGACTACATAGGTAACGTTACTAGCTACATATATCACGATACAAACTACACATATCATGTTACAGATTACATATTTCACGTTACAGGCTACATGCATCACATTACGGGGGGCACTTTATTGATCACATAGTTCATTATACAGACTACATAGATCATGCTACAGACTACATTGACTACGTATCAGACTGAACATATCACTTCACAGACTACATTATATCACACGAGAAGCAACATACTCGTATACAGCGTTACGGACTACAGGTATCACGTTAAAGAACACACATACTACTCTACAGGCTACATTGATTTCGCTATGGACTACTGAGATCCGAACATTTTATTCCTTCGGATTAGTTACCATATTCGGATAAAATTAATTTAACTTTATTGAATATAAAGAAGGCATTATTTATTTAATGAATAAAAATTATTTTACTCAAAGATTATTAAATAATATTCTGGTAATACATTATTTAAAATTATTTTATATTTACATTTCTTTGGAGGTAGGCTAATATAAATAACTATGCAAACTATGCAAACTTTCCCAATAACTATTGGCTCTTATAACGAAGAAACATCGAGAATTAATGATCCTAACGTGGCTGCGAAAGCAAGTATTTTAAATAAAGTAATATTAGAAATACTATGCAAAACATTAAGTGCCCTAAAGGTTTACACGAGATATGAGAAAATATGTAATTTTAACTAGCAAGTACAATAGCAAGTTAAGGATAACTAAATACATAGGGTAATTAAATTTGTTTAAGATAGAAATGAATTAAATAAATATATATATTGACTAATGTAAAAACCTACATACAAATTTACCAGGACCTTTAAAACAAATACATATAACAATTGTACTGGCTGTAAATATAAGGACAATAGGAGTACAGTGAAATGGTTGCAAAACTAGTAGTTCCGTTTTTCAAGTGAGCAGGCACATTTATATTTGACTTTGGCATATAAAAATACAAGAACTTAATAATCCATAATAATGGCTACAAGACTAAGTAAGTTAATTCAAATGAATACAAAATATCTAGGTACCATTACAAATTTAGGGGGCTGTAAAATAGTGTTAAATAAGAACAATGAGGTTAAATTTACGCCCAAAGTAATAATGTTGAATATATAACAGCCTGGTTAACGCCTCTTAATCAAGGTGTGTCCTAATCGTAATGTAAGCAGAAATTCAATCTTCTCTTAGGTTGGATCCAAGCTTATATACAAAAGGTGTCTGGAACTAAACGTATTCAGGAATATAAGGTGAATGGAGTTGGGGTGACACGTTGAGCTCGTAGATTTGATTATGTTCCGGAATGATCCAGCGCTAAAGATGACTGCCATACAGTAGCATTCGAGTAACGGACCTAGTTTTGGAAAGATGCACAGAACAGGTGCAGCCAGGAGAAATCCCGCCTTTTCTCTACGCCAAAATAGGCCCATACTCTATTTACAGCTTGGTTACATAAAACTTGACGCCATCTTGAAAAAAATTACAAGTTTAATGTGTTCGCGATGGTTACCGAAAAAAAAAAAAGCGCTCGGGAGAGAACCCCACTGTTATATGATTTTGCGAACAGGAAGAACTCCTAAGTGGAAAAATGGCAAAACGGAAAAATGCCCACACTGAAAAATGTTCATAGGAAAAAAATTCCCAAACACGCAAAGAGAGCTTGTAGAGAATCCCACTGTCATATAGATGCACAGGAAAAATGTCACAACAGATAAATGCTCCCTCTTCACTAATTATGTTTGGCCCTTAATCCTCGCACATTTGACGATGAATCTCGACAGAACTTCAAAGCTGACGGGATCATTAATGGTAGCACTCATTTTTGTCACGCATCAGACGACACGGTATTTTTTTTTAAAACTGGTGCACAAGCATTTTTTTCCTAGCCCAAACGGCCCGCGATATCACAAAAGTTGCCAACCACTGACCTACATAATAATGAAACAAGTTATAATTTGTTTAACTTAAAATATGTTCCTTTATAATTTTTTCATACATTAATCCAATTTTAATCTTTTATCACACATTATGTACATAATATATGTATGTAGTAAATAAAAGTGTACCTCTATAAGTCGATTTTTTCTTTGAGCCAAAACAACTCGAAAAATATAAAGGCTTTGTAAAAAATGGCTCAATTATCAATAAGCTGGGTTTTATTTTATTTGACCTTTATAACTTTAAAAATTATTGATCTCTTCTTTTGAGATTAAAGTTATCGAAGTTGACTGTATAGGCCTATAAGAAATTGTAGTTTCTTTTTTCGTAGGGCAAATAATGGTGTTCTCAAGATGCCAGAAGAACAACCAAGTGATGATATAATTTGGTTTGAATATCCAGCTTTTCGCAATATCAATGGATTGGTGACCCGCTTCGGTGAGAAGATTGAGGTTGAGGGTATTGAAAATAGTTTTACAAAATGGTTTTCCACTCCCTATACACTCAAAATATGGGTACACTTCCTCTAAATAAAACCTTTCTGGGTCTCAAAACCTTCAGCGTATTCAGTAGATAAGTGTATAACATGAATGGGTAGTAAGACTTAGTGCTAAACATAGTAGTGGTGGCTTGTAGATGCAGACAAAGTAGCTATATAAGGTTCAATTCATTTATAAAAACAAAAGTTGGCAACATATTTCCAAACTAACAGAACATTTTCATGATTTCTGTCCTCAAAAAGCAGTGTCAATGCTTTCCAGAACCAAAATGAGGCGAGACATAAGATCAGTAAGTGCTACTCCTCGCAATGAGGTAAGAAATGTGTTGTCAGTGTTAAATAATGATATTCTGGGCCATATGCCAAGACAATCACCCCTCGCAAGAAGTCTTCTCTGACACAGAAAGGACCGTCATCTACCTAATACAAACCCATTAATTTTAACAGTCCTGAGAATGTATTGGTGCAGTTGCAATCCCTCTCCTCCTCTTTAGGTCTGGACGGTCGTAGCCCAGTTGTTGTCGGGTGCAGCTTGGTAGTTCGTCGACTGGCGGCGGAGAAGGGTGGGAGACCCGCGAGAACCAGGTCATTAGAGATACCGCTTGCTTGAGGGCAAGGTGGAACTATTTCAAGGAAGCAGAATAATTACAATGTCGGTGAACCACCCCGTTTGGACAATAAACCATGATTTGAATTGCAATGATTGAGTTTCAATCAGTGTGTCGTAGGGCTGGATTTTAGTAAACAACAAATTCACTAGTAAAGAGTAAGCTCCATGAGTGATTTTCAAAAAAGTATATTCAACTGGTTCCTTACGATTCAAGGGGGAATCATCCAGAGAGAATTCTTGTCCTAGGTGATAGAGATATTATGCTCGAATTCAACAAATATACCATTTATAAAGCTGTTACTTTTGATAAAGTGCCGAATATGTTTTATCAACTGCATACGTGCCATGGCAAGGTGTGTAATGTATTTACATTTTACTAAAAAAACTTGGATGCCTATAGTATAATGTTAGAAATAACGAAACGATTGATTACAAATCTGAAAGCTAAAAAGGTTTTAGTAAATTTTGAGAAGGCTTGTTTGAAGGCAGTGAGGATTGCATTTTCACAATCTGAGGTCATAAGAGTGTTAATTTTCATCTGTGTCAGAGTCTCATCAGGAAATTTAGCAATGCTGCCTTTAAGATTGAATAAGAATCACATATACACATAAAATTTCACTGAAGTCTTACCATATTAGCCTTTGTCCCAGTCGATGATGTGAGAAGCGTCTTTGATAAGCTTGCCACAAAATTTCCAGATGAAGAGAGCTATAATGAGGTACTCACGTACTTCTTTTCTACATACATTGAGGGTGCCGTAGGTGAATATCCCCAGCGTCCCATCATAAGTTGGAATCAATATGATGCAGCCCAGGAACGGTCGTCAAAATCTACAGATTGTTGTAAGGAATTTCACAATGCTCTTAACTCCCTATTACACTGCAATCATCCCAGCGTGTGCTTTCTATTTTATGGATTGGAGAGAGATCTGGTTTAACACAGATTTAACACTAGCTAATGCACAAGAATGTCACCAAGAGGGGGAAAAGAGGAAATATGAGGCATTACATGACATGGTTGTCACTTTTGTACAGCAGTATTTTTATAATTTAATTCGTATTGTAGTTTTACACATTTTTTTATTCAAATTAAACTACAATTTCTTTTAAAAGAGATAATTAAATGCACATTTGGTATCACGCAATTAGATAAATAATTAAACTAATAATTTATTTATTCTCCTGAATCACACGTACAGTGTCTTCAAAAGGTTTATCCCCTCTGTCCAAAATACAAAGAACATTCCTGCCGAGGCCGTAAGGCCCCTCCACCCCTCAAGTCTTCACCAATAAGGACCATCTCTTTGCAACTGTGGTCTCCAGAAACACAAAGTCTTAGCAAACCATCTGTGCGGGGGTCCTTACAATCGTCCAGGAGTGCCAATGTATAATCAATATAACCATTTAGAACACTAGCAGTCCTTGGTCAACCCAATCCCATCGGTGCAAGACGGACACAATATTACAGCCCTAGTTAAGAAAACATGAAATTATTACATCAATATGAGCGGGTAGAATAAAAACTTAATTACTTAAGGAGATTATCTCTTTTTCTATAAATAATTATTTGATAGTTGAACAAATAAATTTCTATATTTTCTCTTACTTACATTAACACTCATATTTTAGATAAAGCTCTCCCCCTCATATATATAAGTACTTTCTCTAGAATTTTCTTTTTCTTTAAGGGGATTTTTCCGCATTGGCATCTTTCCTGTGTGTGAATATATGATAGTAGTGTGATCTCTGTGCTCAATTTTCATGTGTGAGCATTTTTACGTGTGGGAACTTTACCGTGTGAGTATATTATGTGTGGTGATTTTTCGTGAGAATATTTTCCCGTGTGAATCTTTATCCATGTGTGAATTTTTCTATTTAGGTATATCTCCGTGTATTTCTACGTATATTCTTCTTTGTGGGCAACCCGCCTCAGTGGTATTATTGGCTAACGCGCTAGTCGTGATGATCTAGAATGCTGAGGACAGGTAGATCAAGGTTTGAATCTCGGTCGGGTGAACTGGGGTGGTTTTTCCTAAAGGGTTTTCCACTCTCCCTCCACGCAAATACGGGTTCCCTTCCTCTGAATTCAACCGTTCCCAATTCCTAATCCATTAGAGTAGTTATTACTTAAACGTATAGCCCAAACGGCCAGTAAGACGTGGTGCTAAATAGATAAATAAAAAATCGGGTTCTTTCACTGTCCAATTTTACTTTTGGCTTTTATACATTGCCCTTTATTCATTGAATCGTACGTGATGACCTTTAGTGAAAAAAAAGCAAGACAAAATTATTTGGAAAACAAGTTAAGTTGAAGTGTTAATTTTTATTTGTTGGGGTGTTAATATTTTAATAGTGTGGAGGTTTATTTTTGTAGAGGCGTATTTAGGGAGATTGCTTCTTATTCTAGCTTACTAAGCTCAATTTCTTAGCATATGCTACTAATACTAATCATTTGATTACAACCAGAACTATGAAGTTTGTAGCCACATTTTAAATATATTTCTTCAATTAATCTATAGTATATACTAGTCTAGTTACTCGAATAAGCTATATAGAATGCAGAGGCAGTTGTTGGACCTTAAAATCCTTTTTCTTTCAAAAATAACTATATGACACTGGCCAAAACTGCACAATTTTTTTATTCAAAAACTTTTTTATATTGGCCTTGTAAGAGAAAGCCAAGAGGTGTGGTTTTTTATCACAGCCCTGTTGACATGTTTTGGTAACTTACAGGGAATTTCTATGTGATTTAGTGCAACCAAACGCACCCCTACCCTTCTGGACCATTCATTTCCATCCCCACACACGAAACTATAAAACATTTTGCTTTCCAACACACACACAAGCACTCGTTCGATTTTAATCTCTTGGTGAATTATGGGACAGAAAATAAAAGTTTGAATTATTCTTGTGAAAACACAAAAATTCTGTTTTTTTCCATAGGTATGAGGGTGGTGAAATATCCAGTCCTCCTAACCTTATGGCCCGACACCCTTACCGTGTCAGTTGCTCTTATTTAAAGGGTTGGGTTTAAAGAGAAAAAATTTCATGAAAAGTGAAGATTAAATTTAAAACGTATTATTTTTGTGAGTTAATATATATTAATCTTTAAAATAAAAAAATTAAAAGAAAGCTACATGAGTCACTACATAATTTAAAAATAGGTGAGGACACTAATACTTTTCCTGAGGCTAGGTGATCAGTTAATCAGAAAAAAAAAATTCATTCAGATCCTAATAGCTGGCTAAACAAACTAATTGTCATGCTCAACTAGTATGGTTCTATGATGATAAGGTTTGAATCCTGGATGAGTGTCATGAATAGTATGTCTTTTACTAAAAGGTTCAGCGCGAATGAAGGTATATTTTATCTAAATGTTATATTTGTGTTTGTGTTAAAATGCCAGTTGCTAGTAAGTTGTGGACTATTTTTATTCATCTACTATTCATAAGAGTTGTCTTTTTAAAGAGTTTTGCTCTAAAATGAATGTATAACATTTATTTCTGGCACTATCATTTGGCATCTGCCATATTGAAGCTCTTAATTAAGCTATTTTAAAGAGCATGACAGCTACCTGGAACAAGATGGAATGGGCCGGTATCATATGCGTAACTGGCCAGTTACATTCTAGTTTAGGTAGGTTTAATCTTATGTTTAGTGTAGCATCACACTTAAGACGTGCTAAGTCTGACTATGAAACTGGACCTATGTCGCTGGCCATTACGAGAAATTATTTTGGTAAATATTTTTAATTAATATATTTTAACTTGTACTTTCATAGCTAGGATTATTTGGTAAATATTTTTAAATAATATATTTTAGCTAGTACTTTCATAGCTTGGATTATTTGGAACTTAATATAATAATCAAGTATGAGAAGGGTTGACCAAACGCATTATTGTGTGAAGAGGATTTGAAAATAATGATGATCAATTACATGCGGAAAATCACACATTTTATATCAAGACATGAAACTTGAAACTCGATCTTACTGTAAACGGTGACTTTGTGCTTGGTATTTGTATCAAACTCTATACTCCTTGTCTACCGCGGAGACAAAGCTAGCTAGCTATGATGTAATCTGGGGGGAGGGGGAGGTGGAGTTAGGTAGCATAAATAATAAAGGGAACTTAGAGGAAATACCACAGAACTAAAGAGAGATTTAGAAAATCACGTAGTGGGAAAACAATCTCTGTGCTGTGCTCAACTCTTATTTCAGTTGTTTAAATCTTGGTCTTATTGAACTTTATTAATTTTCCGATGGTTAGAAAACAGGTGATCTCAGTGAGCTGATTAAATGTTCTTTATAGTAGTAGACTCAAATGTAAATGACCCCTCGCTCGTGTTAGACACATAAAAGCACATTCAATAAATACCTTTATCGAATGGCTTAACATTGTTTTATGGGACTAAATTCATAAAAAAAAATAATTAATAATCAGTACATAAAATAGCAAGGTTACTAAAGATTTAATCTCCAAGTAGAAGGAATTGGGAGGTTATATCATAGCAAATATATTAAGAGAACAAGGCCACTAGGTGAACGTAAGATGTCACCTAGGGCACAATAAACCCAAGTGTGTATCCAGCCCACTTTTAGCTGTGGTGATTTTATAAATTTAATTATTTAATCTAAATAAGCTAACTATAATGTACTATTACAAAAATAACATCTAAATATTTTACCCAATATTTGGAATATTAAAAATTTTTTATCAACAACCTATTAACTTATGGTTTTATGACACTTGGGACTACTTTGTTGGCGAATTATTTTAATATCTAACTATAATATTCCAAAAATATTAATAAAAAAGTAAGGGAAAAAAGAATCGTGTTTTTGACACATTAAATTAAAATGGAGGGAGGATGGTTGGTACTTATTTTTTATTTATTTTCTCCTTTTTTGATTTTTTTTTGTCCAGTATTTTTGCAACCTATTATTATTATTATTATTATTATTATTATTATTATTATTATTATTATTATTATTATTATTATTATTATTATTATTAAAAATGTATGTATTGTAGGGTATGTACTTGTGTTCTTTTCAGTGCTGGCCTGTTATAGGTCTCACGACTGTTGGTCAGCACTATAATAAAGGAAATTGAAATTGAAATTGAAATTGAAATTATTATTAGTCACGCAAAGAGGTGTATCTTTTCAAATTACACAGAACACAACCGGGGTGCAAATTTTAATTCTCGCCTAAGAAATATTAAACCATTGAGAAGACAATGGGAGAAATAGTAGAAAAACTACAGTATTAAATATATAATTGTCCACGATCGTCAATTAATCAGTAGATTGTGTGCCTACTGAGCTAGACATATCAGATTCATTTCCAGGCATGGCCGAAAAATTGATCATTAATGGAATTGAAGTATTCTCTCTAACAATAATGAAATAACGACTTGAGGGAGAGGGGTGCTGGTTGTTATGTATTTTATATATTTAAGTTGTTACTGTAAAGTCACCGATATAGTCCGTTGGTTCAGAAATCAAAAGTTAAATACCTCAATAAAAATAAAATCTCAATTTGGGAAAACCACCTGACATAAATTCAATCCTCAATCTTCCCTTCATCCGTAATTCGATTTCTTGCTGTCTTGACACCCTAATTCACGTAACCATCGTTGCGAGTCCTTGAAAAATACTAAGTTAATTTAATTTAGGCATCTCTAAAGATCATGAAATATATTAGACCTCTTTAATCTCTCGTAGAAAATGATAACTTTAGAATAATATATAGGGGTGGGGTTAAAAGAAACGCAAGAAAAAGTAGGTATTTTTACAGTTTTTATAATAAATGTCCTTTTTTTAGGCTAGAATTAATAAATGATCTCTTCAGTAGATACGTTAAGTTTAATTTTCTACATTTAGTGATTTCAAAGGTTATTGAATATTTGTTATGAGTATCTTAAAAAAACTTTTAAATTGAAGATAAAAGTGCTTCTTCAAATACCTAAACATACATGAGAAATATTAAAAGTTGTTAAGATTACTTTGTGTAGAGCATTAAGATCTACGTATAAATCGGATAAATATTTAATTATTATTAGCCACTTTACGGGCCAAATGGACTAAGATGTCACTCTCTTGTTAGACCGATATGCTAGTGACGTGAAGATTGGGGTTCGAATCCCGATAGTGTATACTAAAGATGTTTTTTCCTAAATTGATTCCACTCTACTTCCACGCAAGTACGGGTAGACTACCTATAAAATGCTTCCTTCCTCATCCCTACGCCATTAGAATAATTATCATATATGTGTATAGCCTGAATAGTCAATAAGACGCGGTGATCAAAAAAATTAAATTGGTAATAAAGTTTTTTAATGGAAGCTAAAAAAATATTGACTATAACTCACTTTCTTTTCCACCCCACAATTAAAATGCTACTATACAAATATATCCTCCGAATATTTTTATCAGAGAGTTCATAAAATATTTTAAACTTTTATCATTTAACAAACATTTTCTCAACATATTTAATTCCTAATTCTAGTGAATTGTATATAATATACTTTTTAAAAGTGAGCCCACGTGGGAATTTTTTTTATACTATTTACTGTATAATGCTCGTTCAGCATCACAAGTTTCAACCATGGGGGATATATTTTATCTCTTTTTTTTTTCCCCTTGACCACCGAAGTAGTAAATATCGGTCGCAATGGTCGAGTGTTTTTTTTTGTTGCTCTTTTGTTCTTGCCGTTCGTCCTGAAAATATAGAATAATTTTTCCCCAAACTGCGGACAAGAATGTTTATGGCATCCCGCACACTACCGCATTCCTACTGTGAACATTTAAAAGTATGCGGATATATACTTTACAACAAAGTTATTTATTACTTTTTTTAACATTTTTTATACTTGGGTGTATGTATATGAATATTTAGATCAGTATAATTTGTATCAGAAAACTTATGAACAGCCGAACATTACCTTAAGTGCTTAGAATTTTCAATATGCTTGCTATATACTTGCAATATTAAGACATGACTGTCAAACAAACTTATTCTAGGACAGTACGTCTAGTACTTCTCAATCAGCCTTACCTTTTGACGTGAATACGTCTTTAAATTTGCTACCATATGGGGGCAATCCAAAAAACCTAATGATAACAAAATCGGGGGATACAGTTTAGTGTTGTAGTTTCGAATCTTTTCTCTACATCCAAAGTTAAATTATACCACTGGATAGCTAAAGGATTAAATAATTCATTACGATAAGCGAGAAGAGTGACGCATCGCACGCGGTGGAGGGGGAAGCACCGCCATTTTAAGGTTATTTTGCTGCGTATCGAGATTTGCAATTAGTATAACTTTTGACTCGGAGAAGCTACGATGTTCGTTTAAGTTTTAATCGTCAGCTGTCGTCAAAATCTATCGATTGTATATAAAACATTAGTTTAAAGTAGTGACAGTGAATATAATAAGGTGTTAGAATAAAAAAATATTATCAAAAATACAGTTTGGCGTTGTAGTTTCGAATCTATCCTCTACATCCAAAATTATACCACTGGATAGCTAGAGGATCAAAGAATTCATTACGATAAGCGAGAACAGTGACGCATCGCGCGCGGTGTATAACCCGTTACATAAACGTATTCACGTACAACACACGGCCGTGTCCATGACACAGCCACACCCCATTTTTTTCGTGCCTTGCTTCTTAATAGGTATTTAGTCTATCCTAACATTAATCTTAATAAATAAAGTATGAAAAAGGTAAAAATTTAAGACAAAATATACATGAACTTACATGAATTTTAGTTGTAAAAACAATTTAATAAGGCACTCTCAGTAAGGCTGAACGGAATATAAACCCCAACCTCCTTCTCCTTAGCTATAAGAGTAATTTAACTATCCATCTTTTTAAACTAATTTATTATTTTAAAATAGCTATTATTAATATTGTAGACAAACTTTAACGAACTGCAGCAAATTATATATAATATTCCAGTAAATCCAACAATGTCAAGAAACAATTTACAAACTTTTTATTCGAATACTCATCTGAAGAAAAAGGAAAACTTTTCGTGAAAAGTTAATGGAAGTTCCTTTGCATTTTGCATATAGGAAGTAATTAGAAGTAAGCTCTTTACCCCCCCGAAGCACCAAAGAGATTACGACAATTTCCAAAGCTAGTTCTGGAGGATATGAACCTTTATCTATACTCGTCGTAGTAATTACACTAGTAAAATATGACGCAGAGAAGAAGCATGGCAGCCCCTGGGGACGTTAGCTCTGCTGTGATTTACAAGCAAAAAACTGAGCACAGGGGAAAAAAGGATGGACCGTTAGTACTTTGTTAGTTTTAGTGATTATTTGACACTATTTACTGCATGTCATCATATTTTACTATTGTGTATATCACCTCTAAGCCTTCACTATTAGTGTTTGAAATACTAGTATTTGGACTCACCTTCCTGAAAAAAATAATGCTACGGATTCGTTTATTGACATGCATACTGGATCACAAGCTACCCTTAAGGTGGGATGGAAGGGAACACGAGAAAGGGCCATTGTTCTTATAGTTTATATGGCAAAACATTTTTGTACAATAATAAATCAAATATTGTTCCATTACAAACATGGAGGATAATTTTCTTCACGTGTTGATAACTACAGTTCCTGAATATCTGTCATGAGCATGGCATAAACATCTATCAAACTTTATAAATGGAAATAAAAAGTTATCATTAAATTCCAGAACATTCTTTATAGATATTTAAGAAATGTTGAAATCATCATGTGAAGAAACTTATGTTCTATATTTGTACTGGCGCAATGTTTTATTTATTTCGGCTGAAAAAACATTGTTGCCATAAAAACTGCAAAAAGAATTGGCTCTTTCTTGCTTACCCTTCCATCCCACCTTAATGTATAAAGGGTACAGTGTACCGTGGCACAAACTATCTTCGCTACCAACCTCCCCCACCTTAAAAAGATGTATACACACTTACCCCATTTTACCTGGAAATTAGCGCCTTGTATGGATCCTCAACGCAAGTCAACACAGAACACTGTTCATCATTCAGGTTGGCGAGATAACTAGAAAGAAGACTCGGAATGCTGTGTGATTCCGTTCGCATACCCCCAAGTTGAGGATGCTGCGCAGGCGCCAAAGCTTGGGGAAACAAGCGACAAGTGCTATCACGTGTGTCGCCCTACCCCCTCTTAATCTTCATCACGACGTTGTGCGCTGGCGTCGATGCCTGAGCCGTTACCTGACTAGCCAAAGATGACTTCATCGGTCAGGGAATATATCTCTACCATTTTTCCCCACTGTTCTAAATGAAATATAAGTTGACACCCAGACCGGAACGATCAATCTTTGATGCAATTAGGATTTAGAAAATTAAAACATGTAAGTGTGCATTATTTTGGAGAGTTTATTTAATTTTTTTTATTGGAAAATTGAGGAACGACTAAACTCTTTCTAAATTATGTAGGGATACAATTGTATAATGCTTTGGCATATTTATTTATTAATTTTATAGTTTCATATATTTGGGTGCGGGTCAAATAAAGATCCCTAGTGATCTACTTTTCTATTCTTTGTCTTACAACACCTCTTTAGAGAAGGGTTGAACAGGGAAAAAAAAGATAAATTTCAATTTCAACTCATATTGGGTTAAAGCTTCCATCTGTTAGACAATAATGATACCTTTATAATGCACTTTAGACTATGGATAAAAGAGGTCTCTGTCATATTTGAAATCATTTAAAAAAATAAAGTCTATAGGCAAATGTCCTTATGGGTTTTGAGATATAAAAGTCGTTTTCCTGGAAAATGTGTGTAATGTGACTTTCTCCCTTATTCCCCTGTACCTTTCTTGTCTTACAAACCGTTAGCTAACTCTAAATCTGCATTACTATAGTGTATTTTTCTCAGACCTTGGAGTTTGGGACTTAAACTTCGCCAAAATATTCTGAAGGTGTTTTTTATCCACACTGTGACTTACCAGAATATTTCCAGGAGAATGATGCAATTCTATAATTTACGTCATTTTATTTTATCTTAAAAAAAAGTCTTACTACTTACTAGTTTGTGTTTTTCGCATTTTAACTATATTATTTAGGTATAGATAAGAAAGGTATATTTTATAGGAAATATATACACATTTACTTGGAGGGAGGAATATATTTTGGGAATATACAATTGAAAAAGGAATAAAGGGACAAATTTTTCCAGATAAGACTTAGATAACCGATAAAACTGAGTTTGCTTTCTGAAAATCTCTTGAACAATAATGTTTCAATTTAAACCACGCATCAATTTTATGTAACTCATCTTAACTTTTATTTTAAATTTGTTCTATATTTTTACTCTTTTTAAACTTAATCTTTTTCTGTATTATGTGTTCAGTTTGTTACCTTCATTCAAAATAATTGGTCAATCCTAGTGCATAGTATCATTTAATTTGTTCATTTTCAATTGACTCACACCTCTAAACTATATTTTAACTACTCTAGTAAACTAATTGTTTTTATTATAATTGATTATAGTTTCACTTATAAATGATTGTCAATTAATAATGTGTATGTTATGTTATTAGCTTACCCCATTTGACTCATATTATAGTACATGTTTTAATTAATATGTATACCAAGTTTAACTAAATTCAATTATCACAATATCTTTAATTGTCAACCAATTTGAACCCATACATCTCATTAGTCTTTAATTATTAATATAATATCTAAGTCTTAACGTTTACTATATTCTACACTCCTTACGGAATATCATTTTAGAATGTTTTCTAAAATGTAATATACAATTAACTACAGAGTTTTAACCTTGAAATTCACATAGTAGATCCCAACCATATAAAAGCCATATATTATGATTCGTGAGTGTCCTATTATATATATGTATATATATATATGTTTAACACTACCACAGTAATGCTGACTTATTTTAAAAGGGTTAAGGATGAGGAGAGTACACACATCCACATTAACGTGGACAGGTGTTAAGGAAAATTAAAATAATAAATTACAAGTGGAAAACCACTCGCATTGCTCCCGAACGAGACTATAACATTAAACTGACAAGTATCTTTAGGCCCAAAGACCAAAGCATTAAGATCTCCTGGTTTGTTTGGCTAGCAATTAGGAGGTTGAAACACAAATCCCGGGTCTCTCATGTCCCTCTATTCAAATAAGAATATATATCCTCTAATTTCTTCCTTATCCAATATTTATTAGCGTACTTAAAATGCTTATATTCCAGGTGGCTAGATATACGCGATAGTCTTATAAAAAAAATTAAGACATTTGATATACCCGTTATTGTGAATCCAATTTTATACGAGCTTGACTCTTCGGACCACGTGACTATCGATGCATGTTTTATTGATCTTGGATATCTCTACTGTACTATATATTTTTTATGTTAGGACTAACTATAACGTTTGTGGTGGGTGGAGGAATAGGTATTTTTTTTATCATTATACCCCCTAGATTTACATGATAGCATTACGTATGGAACCGGTAATAGGACGTTTCCGTTATCGTAGCCCAGGCACTCAACCATTGTTTTGCACGACGTGTTGTTGGGGACATTACGAGAGAATTCTCTGGAGAAAAGCGATATATGAGGCGTGAAACTGTTCTGTTTAGTTTAAATTCCACACACGTTGATGAACAGTGGATAAAGTCGTATGGTTATTCGCTGTTGGGGCGGTCGTGATTGGATAGCATACCATCCTGGCTTTCTGCCTATTCACACTTATAGGATAGTAATGAAACATGTTATGATTTAGAAGAAATATACCGGTACTTGGATGGAGTGAGAGTACATAACTATTCAGGAAAAACTGTCCTTAGTACATACACCCAGTAGGGATTAAAAATGTAAACTCCCCTTTTATCAGAAAATCAGACATAATGAGCTCAACGACCTATTTTGTATGACTACGCAAGTTTTACTCATTCCATTAATACTCATCATGATATTCTTTATCTTAGGTGCAATGCATAATATAATTATGAAAAATATGCTCAGTACAATATCACCGAGTTTAAAATAATCCGAGGCTTATTAAAAAACTCTTTTTAATAAAATCAATGATTGAGAACATTAATTTATTATGAATTATTAGAAAAAAAAGACGCAAAAATATTATCTACGTCAGATAATAAAAAAAAACAGCGTGATTCACATTGATTGATCATGAAAGGAATTAATACATAGGCCTAATACAAGAACACCAGTTTATACAAATTTTATAAACGGTACAAAATATCAAAGCCAATTGGCGTAAGAATGAATAACTATTAGTATAAAATTCCAACCCAGAGAAAAAATAAGACTTTTCATCACGCTACAACGAGTTCTAGACAATATACACGGGGAGAACGAGACAGATCTCTTAAAAGGATTATATTTGTGAAGGATTATGATCATTATCATCATCAATTTTCTTATTATTATAATGTTTTAAGTAACTACTAGCTATTTATTGAAATAATATTATTCATCCTTCTACTTTGGCTCCTTAAAATTTAATTGCTTATGCCGGGATTACGATCAACTTAACGTTAACTTAACGTAACGTTCACTTAAAGTTAACTTAACGTATGTATGATCACGATTCACGTAACTTAACATAACAAGTCGAGCCAAACATCTTCATTCTCGACTATGATCTGTGATTTGTACTATTTGTACAGTGATGATCTGTGAATGTTTACAGTTTTCAATCGATATAATAAATATCTATTAATAAACTTTTTTGATAAATTTAGCTTTCCTATTTTAGTTAAATCATTTTAGTTCAATGTCTGATCACTAGAACTTATGATAAAGAATAAACATTGGTCATACCAACAAATGAATTACTAAATAGCCCTGGTGACGTCACTCGCATAATGATTGGCTGCCTAGGTCACGTGATAACCTTAAAGTAACGTTCACTTAAAGTAAAAGATCTCCCAGTACATCTCTTACGTTAAGTTAACTGCATCGTGATCGCCTCCATTTAAACACACGAGGAGATCCTCTACGTTAAGTTACGTTAAGTTAACTTTAAGTTAACGTTAAGTTGATCGTGATCTCGGCATTAATCTTCTGATATTGTTACTAGCGACTCTCTTCCTCTCGCAACATTAGGATAGTAGTGGATAATTTAAATCCCTAAAATCTATCATGGCTTTACTTTTACTCTCTCATAACCCATCGGAGAGAGTAGTACTGTGATCGTTATAGCTACACTAGTGGAGTGGGTATTAGGAAGGTATAATTTAAAAGAAATAATCCCGTGCCCGACCACCCCATAACAGGCAAATAGAAGCGGACAATATCGATGCCCTAGTCCACATATCCACTAATTTTGGGCTATTGGAGACTAATAGTTTTATAAAATTTAGCCTAAAAGGAAAACATTATGAGGACTAATTATGAAATATTATAGCAGTAGATAGAAGGTTTCTTAAGATAAAGGAAACGGATTTGTTTGCCGACTAAGCTGAAAAAATGCTTACTGCTTGAATTATGACTTTCCCTTTCACAATGATAAAGTGACATGAGGAGGTTTGGTTGTTGGGTTCTTCCTTCAACCTAAATTATTTTGTAAGTCATGTGCTAAAATAATGATTTGATAAATAATCTTTTCGCTGGTGGCAAAAATTCCAGATAATAAATGGTACGATGCACCGCTAAGTAATTTTTTTTCTTTTTTATCATAATATTTATATACATTCACTAAAAACTTGTAAATTTTGTAGGAACACTTCATCAAAGAGCACGAATAAAATAATATATACTATTACAAATTCATTGAGAAAAGAATAACACCACCAAATCTAGTAAAAATTATTCTCACATTTCAAAGATGTTATTAAAACAAAAGAGATATTTGCTTATAGCGTAGAAACTATTGATTTTATAAAAATACATTTCAAACAAATATTTTAATTTACGATGATAAGTTCTCTCGTATTTCAAATAAATTTGGAGATATTATCAAAATTGAAAATATACGCTTGTGTGAAGTACCCTCAAAGTCAATTTCACTGAAAAATGCTAGAAACCATTTCGTTTGTATATTTAATCAGTGCCTAAATACAAAATCTAATCGAAATCATTTGAGCAGGTTTTGAGAAAAACTGTTTTTCCTCTTTTTGCCCTCCATTAAAATATCAATGATTTTAGGATTAAAAATATAATTCTAAAAAACCCCTGGTCTAACCTTATAAAAACCCTAGATACCAAAGTTGTAGAACGATCGGTAAAATAGTTTCGGCTTTTGGCTAAGATAGACTAACGGACGGATGGACAGACAGACAAGACAAGCCAGACAAACGGCATCGCGAAAACAACTCTTTCGGTTTCAGGGGGTCATGAAAATTAAAATTATTACTAATGATTATTAAAATATTGAATTCAATTTTTTTTATAATCACAATACTTCTTTTTCCAAGGGGTGGAGAGAAAATAAATGACCACCTTTATTACACTCAGACATAATTTGAATTATGACCTCTCCGTTAATGGCAAACTAGACTAGATGAGCCTGACGTCTTTCCCACGTGCCCACCAATATGAATGGCGACCACTTATTAACTTTAGTATTCCCTACCATTTTATAAATGAGGGTAGTGGTAATCGAAAGGTGTTTCAGTGGTTGTGTGATTAGAGAGAGTAAAAGGCTATACATCTTGGGACCCTGCTTGGTTCGATCCCAAGATCATGCACACATTTAATTTGGTAATTTTCCTCAAAAAAAAAGTTACTGATGATAGGGTTTTGGAGCATAGTAATGGCTATTTGTATTTTCCTAGGTTAAATGGTTTTTAATTTTACTTTACGCATGTGCTACTAAATATTTATTACAAGGGCTATACTTTACACATGGGTTAGTAAAGATTTATAATTATTATTATTATTATTATTATTATTATTATTATTATTAGTATTATTATTATTATTATTATTATTATTACTATTATTATTAATATTAGGTGTTCTTTTTTACAACAGGTCTATTCCTTTTGTCGGTGAATTTAGACAGCTCATCCTCTACATCCACCTTCAGTTCCCAGAATTTTCTTATTTACTTCAATTAATCATTTAAAATTTTATTAAATACATTCACATCTGTGTAATTATATGATGAGGATGATAGGAGGATATTATGAAATTATAATTTGATGAGCTCAGGGTAGAATAAATCCCAGGAGTATCAGTTTTCTGTAACTTTACAGTAACCAGTCCATAATATTTTACACCAAACTATAAATAGGCATTATAAATATTAATTTAATTCCAATTCACACCTCCATCGTTAAGAAATACAGCTCTTACACATTCTAAACACAATTACACTAACGAAGAGTAACATGTAGCTTAGATATGATATTCCTCGTTTTTGATGAACCAACTTGATTTCCCTCTTTTTCCTCAGAATGTTATTGCTAAAACGTGCATAATCTAAAATATCTTAATAATAACTTTATAAATAACAGTATAACATAATTTTAGTTTTGAATTGCCACGCTATACTCTTTTGTCCAATGAATTACCTTCTCTCCTTATAGGGCAGGCAATTTCTTTCCCACAATTTATTATGTCTAAGAGTGGCAGTTGGTACTAAACTCTCAAAGAAACAACAACATGTATGTGTCAAGGAGACGACCTCATTTCATTTTCACTTAGTTTGGTTTTATTTATTGTGTCTTATCAATACTCTCACTATATCTTTGTTATGAAGCCTCAAGATAAATGGCAGTCGGACTCGTGGTATAATGGTCAAAGTCCCTTCTGCTGACCTTGAAGTAATGGGTTCGATTCCCATCTTGTAACCGGGGAATTTTCTCGAAAGAGGAATGATTCCCATTTTCACCCGGTTTTGCTTAGTTTAGCTAATATATTTATTGCCTCCACCCCGTCATATTTATTATCACCGCCCTATAATATAATCAGGACATAGAAAGAGCATCCACAAAAATGATGCATGGTAAGGACATTCGGGCTGGGCAAAGGTACATTAGATCTGGCTAATCTTTCCGCAAACTGAACTAAAGATTGATGTATCCCAGACGAGCCTTATTATTATTATTATTATTATTATTATTATTATTATTATTATTATTATTATTATTATTATTATTATTATCATCATTATTATTATTATTATTATTATTATTATTACTATTATTAATATTATTATTATTATTATTATTACTATTATTATTATTATTATTATTATTATTATTACTATCATTATTATTGTCATTATTATTATTATTTATTATTTATTATTTATTATCATCATCATCATCATCATCATTATTATTATTATTATTATTATTATTATTATTACTATTATTATTATCATCATCATTATTATTATTTATAGAATTAGTCCCCAAATGATAAACCCACAATATTTGTAGATATACATTACAAAGTTGAGTCCAACATTTCGGTATGTTTTATAGAGCCCACATTCATTTCAATTGTTGCTGGCCACCACATTGTCCAAATATCACAATAGAGACGATAAAGGTAGAATTTTAAAGGAACTGTATATTTTCACTAACATAGTGTACAATCTTTTACCCGGCAGGTAAAATTAATAGCTAACATTTAATCATCATAAGAGATATGAATTATCTTAGTAGAATTATTAACTTCCACCAAACAATGCATCTGTTTTTTCACGCAAAAACTGTTCACAAGGTCTCCACTTTTTATTTGAGCTAAGTGTAAGGTCCTGTACACACATTGAAGGTCGGTCATTTACATCTCCCGCGACGGGAGTCCTGTAATTGAGTTAGATGGGGCTATTCTATCTGTTACTGCAGTCTCAGCATGTGTGCTTTAGTAATGTATGTGGGGCTACATCTCGAATAATGGACTTACAAGATGACCTATCTGGACGCAAGAACCATTTTAATTCAGGGATTTTAACGTTTACTTTGGGACAAAGGGTTCATTCAAACGCATGCATACATTCACAATGGTCTAGTGCTCCCTGAGGCGGACATGATAACAGAATAAACTGGTTTCATTCTTCTTAGTTTCTAAAATGTATTGTTTGTAAATTAATTGGTTGTTCTATCCTGACACTATAATATATATATATATATTATGTTTATTGAAAAAGGTTTTAGAAAATAGAAAATGTTCTACGGTAAAGAACAATAACACTTTTCTAGGATATAAGTGTTATTTTTAATGTACTGTACGTATTGATAATATCTATCAAACGTAAGAGATTCAGATCCCAAGACTTGACGTGATTATATATATATGTATATATATATTTATATATATGTGTGTATATATATATATGTATGTATATATATGTATATGTATGTATGTATATATATGTATATATACATATATATATAAGTATATCTAGTAGCGTTTATTTGTCAGATAAGTTTATTCCTATTATATATGAAATGAGACTGCTGTGTATTTGTATTAGATAAATACTTTTCTTAGAAAAACACTATTTATAATATCCACAATATTAAAACTACTAATATATTTCCCTTTATAAATGTCTAGACTAAAATATTTATATAAAATAGTATTAGGTTTTACTGCCGGTATATCATAATTTCAATAAAATATATTGGGATATGGATGAAGTGGGTAGAGTACAGGGTATATCTACCCATGTTTGCGTGGAGGGAGAGAGGAAAACTCTTTATGAATATCCAACCTCATTACAACTGGAAGTTGGAATCCATAACTAAGAGATTAATACCTAATCTAAATATTGTTAATATAACAAATATTAACAAAATAAAACTCAATGTATACAATGATACCCCAAATAAAATAAACTGATGTATTTATTATACACCTTTGAAACCACTAATTAATATTCTAGTTTAACTAATTAGGTAGCTAAAGTATATTAAAAATACAAAGCAATAAAATCACACTTCAAAGTTAAAAATTTAAAGGAAATCAATGTAAAAATAATAGTTGATACTCCAAACTCCCGTCACCGAAAACTAGACTAGATGAGCCTGACGGCTAGTATGCGTGTACATCAATGCGAGTCACTATAAAAACGGTGGTTCTCAATCTATGGGACTACTGTTGAGTCCCAGGTGGTCCACATTCAGTACCACCACTGAATAAATAAATATACTGTGAAAAAGCTACTGAGTACAAGTTTAAAAGATTACATCAACACAAGTAACAACATTTGTATTATAAGTGAGATGTGCATATGAAACCAAGTTAAATAAAAAAATAATAGGGTTTATTTTGCACTATATCTTCTGGCATGGACTAGAGAACGTTGTTAATTTCATTGACCTGTCTCAGTTTCACTTATGGCTCTGACAAAATGAAAGTTGGAGATATATTAACGATACTAGTAATAACA
The DNA here is from genome assembly GCA_902151455.1 of Timema bartmani. Lineage (NCBI taxonomy): Eukaryota > Metazoa > Arthropoda > Insecta > Phasmatodea > Timematidae > Timema > Timema bartmani. Next base: position 179,553 of record CABFWB010000940.1, read on the forward strand.
TTCAATGTACAGCCAGTCCCTATGATTAATGGAATGAAGGTTTCACTTGGAGGTTAATTTGGCGTATGCATTTTGGTGAGTTTGGAAGATTGATGTACAAAAATACCTTCTGGATCAGTAAGAAAATAACGGGAAACGTTCTCACTCATTTGCCTAGTACGCCTCTACAGTGCTGGCTGGCTAGGCCTTACAGCTGAAGGTCGAACTGTTGTGGATCCAACCAAACTTCGGGTTGAGTGCTTGCTATACATACATACATATATACATTTTATCCACTTCGATGGCCGCATGGTATAAGTTATCCCTCTCACAGTAGACTAGAATGCCGATGATGATTTTTTTCAAACACCTTACACATTTGTCCTGACATCTTATTTTACTCTAAATCAGGAATTTTTCTGCTCTGTTGATTTTACAATATTCCTTCTATATAATCAATACAATTTTTTTTTACACATTAACTTCCCGGAATTTAAACATGTAACTACTACTAAAACAGCTTGTCTTGTTATTGATCATTACCAATTTACCTCAACTTGTACCTGTTGGTGCACCACGGGTATTCCAAATACCCGGTACCCTCCCCCGCTTGATCCCCAGTTGCCGCCTGTGTCCATGTTTCCAGAGCCCCTATTACATCAAGCAGAGGCGAGCATCCCCGTATGCCAATACCGATGATAGAGAGATAGTGGTTCGAATCCCGGTTTAGTGTGCTAAGGGTGGTTTTTACTAAACCGTGTTCCACTTTTCCTTCACCCAATTGCGTGTACACTTCCATTATAGTTTAACCTCACTCATCCCTTGCACATTGGCACAAATAGTACATATGCGTACAACCCAAACGGGTAGTAATATGTGATGCTAAAATTAATACAGTGTGTACACCATGAGATTCTAACATTTTAAATACATATAATTTGAAGGGAAATATTGACAAAATCACTATTAAACATGAAAATGATGGTAAAATTCAAAATGTTTACGTTAAGTTCATTTCACGTCATTTCAGGGCACCTACACTAGGGCACCTTTGATGGCACGAGGAATGTCTATCCTATAGTCATTTCATGCTGTCTCTCTTGCAACATGTATACTGTGTTAGATTTTATGGCATCTGTTATGCACTGTCTCAAATCCTTTAAGTGGAGGAATTAGACCATCACTACCTATTCGACAATTGGAATATGTATTATCCAGGAAATCTTGGAAATCATATCTCAAATGGGGTTTCACAAGTTCCTGCTGAAAAACTATGGTTGGCAGAATGGCTACTATCTGTGGTACAGCAAATATCTGAGTTATATCTTGGTATACCACCCTAGTGATGGTGTTTTAAGCATAGAAAAACGGTACAAAGATCATATTGTGCTTAAGATCACACCACATATTAACTTGCGGAATATCACTTCGATTACATGTGGATTTTTAGATCATCAAATTCGCATAGTGTGCATAAAAATATCCTCTTCAGCGTCGATGTGATCCAGCATAGCGATTGAAAATTATTGTCGTTTCGGCTGGCTGTTAGGATAATTTCGTGGAAAAGTCTGTACCTTATAAACGTGAAAGCGTAATTGAGGGTGAAGAGCTTTATGCCCAAGTTATTTCGTTATTTGTGTTAATGAATTACGGAGGCTTCTTTCTAAATATTTCCACACATTTTTACAGCTTCTTCCGAGAAGTTAGGTTTTCCGCCACCGTTTCCTTTCAACAGTTTCTATTACATCTAGAATCACAACTAAATAACACTAAATCAAAAAATAATAGACTTTCAAAATGTTGTAATTTCATGTTGAACACGTTGTATTATAAATGTTTCACGAAGCCAATATCCAGCCAATTGGTACTTACTTTTTATTTTATCTTTGTCCACGTCTTTCCATCCATCCAGGATTTCCATATTTTTAAAACAATGGAGAGGAATGAATAAGGTTAAATTTAGGTGAAATATACCCTAATCTGCGTGAAGTGAAGTGAAAATCTATTTAGTAAAGATACCTTACCTATACTCTCCCAGTATTTGAGCTCAAACCTTCCCTACAAAATTTCAAAGCGTTACAGGTGAGGTTGACACAATATCATGTGTGCCCAATTATATGGATCTAATCTCAGTCTAAAAAGTATTAAAAAGGGTTGTTATGTCGTAATTGAGGTGTTAATCTATCTTCTATTTTATTATTTCATATTCATAAAACTAAAAAAAGTGTTTGTCTCTCATGAGCATTGCACGTTATTTTCCATAAGCAGAGTTCCGAAATTTAAAAAATAAATGGCTCCTGTACACGACCATGTGAAATCTCTAAGCCGGGATTTTAAAATTTTGATAAGAATTTTTCAAATTAATTACTATTTGGGTTGAAAGCAAAGCAATATTAATGCATTGAAGAATTTGTTTGTTTGTCGTGAGCATTGTGTGATATATACCGCAAGCAAAGGTCTTACATTTCAAAGATTACTAGACCTTGTAAGTGAATATGTGCATTTTGAAGCCAGAATTTTATAATGTAGAGTTACCTTCCACTTTAAATCAGTATACTTTAAACATTACTCCCTGACAGTGCCTGGTACATCAACTAGGTTAATTGTATTTACAACCTCCGTCACTCTCGTTTAGTCCACACTATTCCGGCGCATTCAAACTTTCCAGTGTTATTTATGAATACAAAAATGAATGAAGATAAATTGAAAGTCTGAAACTTTAGCTTAGTCTTTAGCGCGTTTTTCTACTGAGCTAGGGATCATGGGTTCAATTTCTGGCAACACCGAATCATTTATCATTGGTGAATCGTGGGTTTCCCCTTTCACAGTGATGAATTAACGTCCGAGGGCTGGATGTTGGGTCTGTTCTTGACTTAAGTTAGTTTGTAAGTCGTGTGGTGATATAATCAGTCAATTCAGAAGGTGTACGATAAATACCTTAAATAAATAAAATTAAAGTTAAACGGGAAACCGGTAAAATTTAGCTATATAAGTTATATATATATAGGCCTACATGTATTAATATAAATATAATGAATAGGGACCGGATTCATAGGCACCAAAAATGTTTAAAATAGGCAGGCAAATAGGCACTAAAAATATAAGATATAGGCACCAAAATAGGCACTTTAAAAATAGGCACAAAATAATTAATGTAGAATTTATTTTACTACAAGCTACTTACTACATGTAATCTACAAGCAACTCACATTGCTCTAAATCACTATATACTTTTCTAAATTTTCACTAGTGAAATTTGTTCTGTGGTCCGATAGAATAATTTTATAGTTTCAAAAGCTTCTTTCAACTTCACAGGAAGTCAATGGACAAAATTTTAAATTTGACAATTCTGAAGAGTTTAAACTTATCTCCTGCAATGGCGTGCTTTGCCCTCCCAAGATTTCTGATACTGCTCCCATTGTTCTCCACCCGGGATTTTGTTGTAGTACTTGTTCAAGTTTTGTTGCGATTGACGAGGCAACAGGTCCGGGGGCTTGCTTTACGCTTTCTTGTATTGTATGCATTATCTTGACCGATTCTATTAAAGGCAGATTCCTGGCTTCCAGTGACACGATAGCTCCAGGAAGGTTGCCGAAATAGCTCTTTACATAGGCCAAATCAGACACAACAGTGCTAGAAGATGTAGCAATCTTTGCCTCTCTTATTGACACAGCATCCTCTTCATCAAATGTTTGAATTACCTGAAATTATTGAGAATCAATTCATTATTTAAATTTTGAACAAAATTAACAAGCTATAATAAAATTATAGAAAAAAATTATTTAAGTATTTAGCTCTGAATAAATAGAAAAGCTGTATTTTAAAAATATACACGTACCCTTTGAATTTTGTCCAGGTGGTCAGCATAGTACACTGCTGCTTGTAACCAGGTACCCCAACGTGTTAGAACTGGTTGTGCTGGAAGAGGTGTTTTCGGCAAGTTTTCCCTAAATGTTGCTATGCGCGAAGGAGCTTTTAAAAATTCTTTTTTGACAGATGAAATTACAGCATTTATATTCGGGAACTGTGCACGAATGTGTTCTGCGACTCTGTGAACGGCGTGTGCTAGGCAGGTAACATGAATTAGTTTTGGGTAGAACACCTTTAAACTTTCCCCAGCTTTTAACATATATGCTGCGCTATCTGTCAGCAGCACCATAAACTTCTCGTCATTGTTTTCTGATGGCCAAAGCACTCCTGTAACAGAACAATAAAATAAATATTTAGTCTCACAGAATTACATAGGATAAAGTTCCGAATGTAAAAACTTATATAAATTCAACTTACGCAGAGAATCGCGAACAACTCTGGCAATTGTCGAGCTGTTAGTGACTTCAAGCACTCTTGAGGCAATCAAGTGCGGAGAACTGGGTCCTGTGGAGTCAAGTTTACCGACCACGATATTTGCGATGTATCTGCCGCAACGATCAGTTGTCTCATCGACACTTGCCCAAAAGTAGGAATCTCCAATATCTTCTTTCATCTTCTCAATGGTCTGGAAAGGAGTAAAAATTCACTTAACATTCAAAACAAATAATTATTTAAGTAAACAAAAGTGCACAGTTCCAATTAATTTAAAATATCTTTGAAATTAAAATTTAAAAAATAAATAGATTAACAAACAAAAAACTTACGGAAAAGTATTGGGGATGTTAGTAATTCTTCCTCAATGTGGATTCATCAGGGATCTGCCTGTTGGTATATTTTGTGAGGAAACCTTTTAAAATGGGATTGTTTAGCTTCGTCCATAGTATATTCGCGGCTACCATCGCAGCGCACAATTCAGAAGAAAATTGTTCACAATTGTCAGGAAATACAACTTGCGAAATTAATATTTGCCTGCCAGTTTTTTCTTTTAAACTTTTGTAGTGCATCACTGTTTGTTTGTGTTGGTCTAAATGATATTTCTTGTCACATTTTACCTAAAATACGTGAATTTTTTTTATATAATATGTAATTTTACCAGCCATAACTTACTACGTCTAACCATTCTGAAAAAGCCTTAAAACCTTTAAAATAAATATCAGAAAGTATGAATCTTAAATCTATAAAAGAGTTTAAAAGTAGTTTACTTGTATTGAAAAAACCCATGGATAGGCTGTTTATTTTAAAGCAAATAATACATTGAATGATAGTTGTTTTTCAAATATTGGAAACCTATTTTGAATCCTATTATTAAATTTAATGATATGGATATTAAACTTACCTCTTTGGTACACCATTGGCAGAAGATGATTAATAACATGAAACACATACATATCTCAACGGCCTCTGATTTACGGTAAAGGAAAAAAAAAGGCAAATTGGCAAAATCCGGTCTCTAATAATGAATATATATTTATATAAACATAATACAAATACATGTGTATATAACTATATTTATATGTATTTATATAAATATATAAGCCTATATATAATATGAATGTCAATTTATATAATTTTGTAATGGTTTTATATTTCTTTTCTCATATAAGGATGGTATTGTAATTATGAATAATATCTTCCCTCAAGATTATGATGGATCTTGACGTTTCGTGTGCCCTTGAAATTGGGAATGTGGAGTTTACTATGTCTGTCAGGAGCTAGAACAGAAACGGTTTGATGAATCTCATTCAAACTTGATAGTTATATAATATATGATCTTATATCATTGATAAATTATTGGGTTTATAAAAGCTCACCTTTCATTTTTTTTAAAAAGCTCTAACAATTTTATTTTAATGTGTTTTTGGGTAATTTCTTACATTATATTAACCACAGACTACTTAGTTGCTGCAGAGATATTCAGTTAAGGTTAGTTAACTGATAGCCGAGCTATGAAAATTTGCTTCAAACTAAAATATATTCGTACTACTGTTTATGGAGAAGTATATATAATACAAGTGTGTGTAACCATTAAGTTTTTAATTTCTTCGCGTTTTACTGACGGTCCAAACTATAAACAAACTTACATTCAAAGGACGAAAAATCGTTATGGAAAAAAACTCTCTTTACACCTTGCAACGAACCCAGCCACACTTAATGTTATCAATGAATACCTAGTAGAGCATGCTTCAAAGTTTATTAAAATAGCCTATGTTTTTACAAATATGATTAGTTAAAAGTATATTCTATAAATAAAATATTGAATGCGTGTGTGTTGTATCTATCAGAATTTTGTGTTCAGTGGATCAACAAGATGTCCTATTATTTTCTATCACTGTGTAATTCGAATGAATTTGTCATCAAGGAGAAATTTCAACCTTAAACTTAAAAAAAAATCACTTCACAATAATGTCACTCGCGTAACTTCAGGCACTTTTAGCTGGAAATAATATAAATAAAAGCCATTCATAGCCCACAGCTTTCATCAACTTAAGTAACTATCTCTTTTTTATGTAATAATTCTCGTAGTGGAGCAGTCATAGTCGTCAAATACAAGTCAAGCAAAGCCTCGTTATATCCTGGGTTTAGATGTTTTAAAGTTGGTACCATTTCTCCGTGCAAACAGTTTCTACAATAATTCCTGATGCTTGGTAGGATGAGGTGTTGGTTTTATAAGGTTTCTGTGATACGTATATTAAGCTAGCTTTTAAGTAAGTGCCTGAGCCATGTGCCTTAAACGAGCATTTTATTTAATCCAATATTAGCAATATAATTTACTGGTAGTTCTGTACCTCGCCCCATCCATTCAAAATATGACAAGTACATCAGTTTAATAAATATGTCATTCTACTATCGTAGCTACACTCATTAATAGGTCTCTTAAGATTTAAAGATAAAATATCTCCTCTATTATCTCTTTGGATTTAAAGTTGATATTTCGGTGATCAAGCTATAAAAAAACAATTTAACATTATATTCAATAGTAAATTATGTTTATAGAGAATACCAACCCGTTTTAAGACATTAGTAATGAAATATACGTCAACATTTACAAAAATACGCCCAAGGTACTCTTCGATTGATTCAAATTTTAAATTAAAATCGGTGAGATGGGTTATTATATTAAAAACATTTTTTAGTGGCCGCCGCTTTGAAATGGATAGCCAGATTGAAAAACTATATAGTACTGGATATTTTGTTCTGCCTTGGGTTAAAATTTAAATAATGCCTGTTCCCAATCAAGTTCAATTTGGCCAACGTATTTGACAGTTATCATAGAATAAACACCCGGGAAGACAGACAAACGAAATGCATAGTGGTCTAATTAAAACCGGACTTGACTACACTCGGTATATTAAAATTGTTAAAATAATGATATTTTACTGTTGCTAAATACCTAATTTGTATGTAGAACATTTGAATAAATATTAATATTGTTTGATTTAAATTCTTTTGTGGTCAGTTTTCTAACTAAACATTAGCCATGAACGCCTCATTTAAGGGCCTCAAAGTGAATATTAACTCCAAACTCAACAGGTAATTTAACAAACTTTGATGGAAAAGAAATCGCCTGGTTAGCTTGCTTGCCTCCATTGAGTTGTTGGACCAGTAACCCGAAAAAATGATAGTTTTAATCAATAAAATAATTGGATATTTTCTACCCTGTTTATGGTAGGAATGGTGGGCTGAAAGGCCGTTTTGCGTAACAGAATTGTACTGTATATTAGGATCATGGTAGGAAAAAAGGCCTTTCAGATCTTCCTTCTTACCATGGATGGGGTATAGTTTCAATTTCTGTATCTGTTCTGAATATAATTAATATATAATGAGTTGCTTCTCAACAGAGTTTACATCTCTATCAAATGTTTTCACATTATAAGAATATGTTGGAGGAAAATGTATCAAAATACCCAAGGTTTATTTATTATGTTATATATTTGTTTAGTTTAGAAGTTTATATTTTGGTAATTTTATTGATATTCAAATAGTTTAAAAATTAATTTTGTTTTTAAAAGTATGTAGCGTGTTAAATAATCAAGATGAATTTTATTGCTAGTAGAAATCACTTTAAGTGAACAAATATCTTGCAAATCATATGTTTGGAATTTTGCTGTTTATCATTGTAGATAGGCCGTTTTTCATTTGGGCCAAACTTGTTAGGTGCTAACGGAAGTTGAATTCTACAGAAGTTGTCTGATATTGGAATTTAACAGGCCACCAGAGGGTTTTCGTTAATGAGGGAAGGTTTGTCAGTGCAATAACAGTACTAGTTAATTTGATCATGAGACCGAAATAAATAAGTTACAAATAATAGTGTTTAAGGTGAAACAAATAAGACACTGTTTAAATTACAATTAAAATAATATATATAAAAATATATATTTTCATACATATAAATATATACATATTACACATCTACATATAAAGATATGTACTTATTTATATACATATAAATATATATACATGTTAATATATATACACGAAGCAAACTTTTCTATAAATAGTAGTCCAACTATGCCCCTTTTTTATTTATAAGATAAAATTTAAATATAAATTATATAACTATGTAAAGATTTAACTTAAACTTTTATTTTTTGTATGCCTTTTTAATAAATAACAATACATTATTTATGGTTCATTTTTATCGATGGTAAATTTTAGCAATACAAATAAAGAGTTGTCACTGTTTGCCTCCAAATACTGTTTCCAATTAATTTGTTTCTTGTTTCCGTGTTCAAGAGGTTAGATAAGTTGACTTGGTGCAGATGCCAAAAATAATATTGTAGTCTTTAATCACTAAGCCTTGCAACCAAAAACCACAATTCAGGTGTATACTATTACGTATTACATTAATTTATAAGCAAACATTTTAAAACAGAGTTATTAGATATTATAATTTCAAGAAGGTTATTAAAAATTAACAGACATGGGTAAATGATTAAAAACTAATTTATATTTTAGGTAAAAACAGCGTAACCGGCCGGGAATCGAATTCCAGCTCCCAAGTCAATCATGTACAAAGTGCTATATCTGAGCCAGCTATAACGTCAATATGTGAGCTGTGTATTGATAATGCTTAACAGTGATTACTAATACGTTTTATAAAATTTATACATAAATATTAGTTTTGTGTTAATTTATTTATAATTTACCATAACAATTTATTATATAATATGTTAAACGGTATTATTAACCTAAAGATATCCTATTTCTTAGAAAATAAATATATATTAATAGCAAAAAATAGTTATTAACGTATATATATAAGCTAAACTATAAGTTTAAAAAAATAATGTCAGAATTACTATTTTATAAAATATATTACTCACTTTACAAACGCGCATATATGTATTGGGTGCTCAAAACCATCACGAAATATAGCTTTATATGTATAAATGTTCCATAAATCCGTGTTTGTAAAAGTTACTTTCAAAAAATTAAATGAAAGAATAGAGAATTAATAGACATCCAACTATTCAAGAATTAATGTTACTTTATTTCCGGCCATAAATAATCCTGGATCATAAAACATTTTACCACCTTTAAATTGTAATAAATGAGCTCAGCATGGTTAAAATAGCGCTGAGCCAACATTAAACAATAATCTTAAAATTACTGTTCCTCCGTCAAATCAAAGCAAATCTATAGATGATTTTCTATGTTACTTTATCTCGCTTTTAATTTGCGGCTTTACATATTATAGCAGATCTGGCTATCAATTTTTAAAGGGTAAAAAATTTTATATAAGAACATAAGCGTTTTGTGTATGTAATATTGGAAGAGGGAATTATTAATATTGTAGAAGATGGATAAGCAGCCTAGTAAGATGTACAGGCTATCTATACGCTATTGCGGTAGGGATTAGGAGGTAGTATTTAGAGTGATACCTGTATTTGTGTGAATAAAAACATTAATAGTCATGGCTGGGACTCGATCCCTGACATCCCCGTCACTGAGAACCCAGACTAGATCAATCTGACGTTTAGTTCACGTGCTCACCGATGCAGGTATTGTGATTTACTCATTTTCAATTTTTTCATTTTAGCTACTGTTGCACTCAAGCCCCAAGCGTGAGGAAAGAAATTTCCATATAGAATGCCTGGGGATGCAATATGAATAACATGAGCACTCATAGAGCTTCCAAGTAAATAATACCATTAAAGTGGGGTTGAAATGAACGTGAGTTAAGGTCTATACTTCTATAGTTTTATTACAACACAACATTTTACAGCCCCAGATAAATAAAATATTTCTCAAGTAGATACGTTCGTCTTGATTTTACACACATACTAATCACATTTCTTGAATATGTGTCGTGGGCATCGCGGAATTCGATCAGAGCTTTGATTCTTTATTTAAAAAGTTTCAGTTCACATGCTACTATGCCCATGAAAGATATTAAAAATCTGTTTTGTTTAATACGTGTAAGAAATTATAGTAAATCCGGTCTTCTTAACAATGTTTTAATAATTTTGTCCAACAATGTTTTTTTTTCTTTCATAATTTATGCAAAACTATTGAGATGACCTTTAAATCTCAACACTTGTCAGAAAAAAAACACAGTCATTTTGCTTGATTTGGAACGTAAGCTACAATGGTATTCGTCTGTTTATTCCTAACTCTATGTTTGACAGCCACCAGCCCAACACCTTACCACTCACATCGCATCAGTTCGGACTCTAAAACCAGCTCCACGCTTGCGTTGATGAATATTCATTAATGTCCACTGTCCACGAATATTCGTAATAAATGTTTATGTGCAATTAATTGTAAATGCTCTGTTCATACGTACTCTACATTCACTATCCACGGACAAACATTCTGGCATACGATGAGAAAGGTAAATTATTGTGTACAATATCTTTAGTCCAAGACTAAAATTATTTAGGATGAGACTGTGTCAGCTGCTTACTACTTTTCAATGTGCTACACTGCACTCGCTCCTGATGTCATAGATTAATTTTGTTATTTTAAAAACGCATTCGAAAAGATGACATAAGTGAATCTTTCTCCTTCTTTAATCATGCAATAGTGCAGCCAAGCTTCAAACTTTATTGGATTATCGTACATGCGTCCGCCAATACGTTTTTGTGTTTCATATACTTTGGATCCCACGTACGAGATTTCACGAGAAAACATTATAAAAACACGAACACTGCTTTATTTGACCATTCAATTACGAAAAGATCTATTAAATACTGCCATAAAAAACAAATGCGAGATTTCCCAGGGGAAAAAACCCTTCTAGAATACAAATAAAATACCACAAATGCTTGTTAATGACTTGTAGACGCTTACACCAACGTGTTTTATGGCAATTATTCTTCCTCTTTGATGTATGCTACTTTACCGACTCCAGGCGGAACAATGTTCGTATTCGCAATTCACGCCAAATATTCGGATACGAATACGAACGTTGTGTCTGCACTTGCGTGTTACACAGTGAACACCGAGTAATCGTGGACGAATAACACATGTGTTTTCTCTTCAACTTTGTTACCCAAAGTTGTTGGTGCATAATGCAATTTAAACAATCTCTTTAATTTACATATAAAATTAAAGTGGTGCTCTCAGATCGCATATCCTTACATCCGGGTCTCTTGTGGCAAACCTAAATCTGACCCTGATTATTTATCATTAAATTATATTTAAAATTCGAGTGCACCCTGAGATGTCTTCACGTGCTCACGGGGTACGCGTACCGTGGGTTGAAAACCACTTATTTAAGGCATTTCTCCAGTACTTAACTGGATTTCCATAGATGAGGTTCGAATATCTGTTGGGTGGACTGAAGATTTTTCCCTCAATGGTGTTTCATTCTCCCTTCATGAAAATGCTGGTAGATTTTTTGTTTAATAAATATGCAAACAACCCAAATGAGAAATGAGACGTGAATAGGGGAAAAAAAACAGTGATCAACTTAACCAACCAAAAGATGTCATAAAATTACTGTTCTAATCGCTTAAGATTTTCTATCGAGACCAAATTGTCATATCATGTAGTTCTTATTACATAGTACATGACTTGGGTAGTATATTTTTACCCTCCTCGGTGGCGTAGTTGGCTAACGCGTCAGTCGTGTTGAGCTCGACTGCTGAGGACAGGGAGATCTCGGTCGGAATGAACTGGGGGTGGTTTTCCCTAAATGATTTTCCACTCTCCCTCCACGCAAATGCGGGCTCACTTCCTCTATATTCAACCTACCCAATTCCTAATCCATTGGCGTAATTAGTACTTAAGCGTATAACCTGAACGGCTAGTAAGATGTGGTGCTAAAAAATAATAATAGTAATAATAATAATAAAATATCTTTTTTTTTATTCTAGGAACTTCTTTTAAATAACCGTGAAATTAAGTTTGTTCTATTTTTACATTTTCCGTAAGAAACGACAAATGCTTTTCAAAGTAAATATTACACCCCACCTTAATGAAACAGATATTTTTTTAAATTAAAATATTGTAGAGTTATGATATTAATAACATAATGATGGTATGGAGGGGGGAGGTAAGGAGAAGCATAGCCATCAATTTTTTTTAAGCATCACGTTTTACTTCCCATTTGAGTTTTACGCTTATTTACTAATTACGCTAGTGGGTTAGGGAGGAGGAAGATCGAATTTATATTAAGTTTTTTGGAATTTTCTTGTAGAAAGAGTGGGACATCGTTAAGGGAAAAAACCCATGATCTCCCTGTCATTGGCAGTCTATTCTATTGCGAGAGTAGTGCCTTAGACCATGCGGCCACCGAAGCCTTGCCCACTCAAGTGACACTTTTATAAGATAAATAACTAGTAATTTTCACAATTAGATCTTCTAGAATAATCCTTGAATCCGTATAGTTGAAATACATTTCATTTGTCTTAGTCAGATACAAACATTTTAAACAGTGACCATTTGGGTCGGTTGTTGCACTATATTTAACCCTTTATAGGGCAAAAGACCACTTTCTTGCTAGATTTTTTTTTCCATAGTCTTACACACCTAGGGTATCTAAGAAACCACTCAAGACGCTCAAAATCAAAATCGCATCAAGACTATGGTTTCTAAGGTGTGGTCCCTCCCTTTTTGTGGACCAGTGGCCATCTGGGAAGTAACCAACAGCCTGTGTCCACTGGTCCACATGCTGGACCACTGTACAGTTAATATTGAATAAAGATGATAAAAATAAAGCTAATCAAGGAAAATGACAATGTATATCTTAACATGTGATTGTTTCTTTATCCCTAATATGTTTCTTAACCAACATATATTCATATTCAAAACATGTGATTGTTTGAGTTTACTGTTTTACATAATATAGAAAAACTCAATGTAAATATACATTTTAAATTTTAAAACAATGGTTGTACGAGAAACACATATCTTATAGTCGCATATAGAATTTTGAAATTATCTTAAGCTATAACCGAGGAATGGGATGGTTTGAAATATATTTTGCATAATGCTACAATGCATGCTTCACACTGCAGCCTGCTCCTTTTCAAAAATTTTTTGGTACTGAAAAATGCTTATTTACACCTTGTGTAAAAAATGAGCAAGTGGATACCTACATTGGACAATCTTTTTATATTTTATACCATTGCATGGGTACCTGGTTTGTTTCAAATTGTCCCTTTACAAAGTTTTTCACGTGAAAATCCAGATTTTTTTTCCTTGAAGCGAAACCACCTTTCATAAGATTGACTAACATTGACTTACAGTGAGCAACTTTTTTCGGATTCAGGGAGTCATGAAACGTCAAGATTCATCAAAATCTCGAGTTCGATTTTGTTGACGATCACCATACTTTCTCTACCTGTAAGATAGAGAGAAAGTAAAAATGATATTATAAAAACCGGCTTTAACGATTTTGATTAAATTTCATTTCCAAGCTTTGATCAATATTACAAATCTAAAGGATTACTTTCAACTTTTTGTCAAAATTGATGCGTATATTCAATTTTTTAATTTTATCTCCGTAAGTATTTGAGATATAAAAATCCTTATCATTGCAAACATGTAGATATATTTAACGTAAACATCTTATAATTGAAATATATTTTTATAAAACGAATTATTTTCAAGATATACGAAAATATAAATATTTTCTAACTTTTACAACACTTTAGGTAAAGTATTACGACCGTTAAAAAAATCTAACCTGAGATGTTTATGGATGTTGACGTTTCATGACTCCCCGAATCCTAAAAAGTGGTTCTAGCAACGCTGTCTGTCTGTGTCTATGTGTTTATCCAACCCTGAGATTGAGAGCAGTTTAGTAAAGGTTTAAAAGAGATTAATTCAATTTTCTCCAAATCGGCTGTAACAATTTTGATTAAAATTCGTTTCTAGGCGTTGATTAAGATTATAAACAAAATGACTTTTTTCATTTTCCCATGAAAATGAATTTTATGGTTCTTTACATAAGCAAATATTATACCTCCGCAATTATTTGAGATATTAATAACCTTTCAATGAAAAATTTTAGTTCTACTAAAAATTAAATTTTTTAATTTTAAATATATTTTTATAAGACCAATAGTTTCAGAGATATTGGAAAATATATTAATACATTTTTGTGCGCTCTAGTTTTGAAGAGATACTACTTAAGTTTAAACGAAATAATCCTCTAATGCCATAGAATTAGCAAATAATTAAATCTTTCAAGAAGTTGATGTTTTTCCTTTAACCTCTTAAGAAAAATATTTGTACAGCACAGGTGCGAATCTTGGTTTTTCGTGAAGGGGGGGGATATGGGTTCTCCCATCGGGGTCATTAAAAGACTTCAAAATTTGAGAGTAAGATATTAAGTAGTTTTTCATTGTAACGCTATACCTTAGAATAATCCTCTAATGAAGGGTATAACTCAAAATTTGCGATTAGTATTAAAATTTATTATAAGCAAATAATAATAATATCAACAAATAGTGTTTATTAAGAGGAAAATAAGTTTATAACAATTATTATATAAATAATGTTTTAGCTATTCAATCAATTAGAAAAAATAGATGGAATTATTCAGATTTCGAACAATCGAACTTTATCTCCACTCTACACTAGTTATTTCTCATTCTAAATACAAATTTTACCACTAAGCCATACTAACACGTTATGTGTGTGGTATTATTCAAAGATTTTGTTTAAAGCATTCTATTAAAAAAAAGATTTTTATTTATGATTAATCAATAAAATAGTAATAATAAAAATGATAAAATAAATTTAAACATAATCAAGGTTTGTGCTGCAAGATGAGAGGCACGCAACCTAAATTTGAGTAGTTTCATTAATGCCTATTTTCACCACTATAATACTTTATGTGATTGTTTTAAGTATTTATAATAATTACCGTATATTAATCATTTAATAATATTATCATTAACTATTTATAAATGAAATCTGGTTATTGAGATAGTATTACGTGACAATAAAACTAGTAGGGACCTTAACATTGATTTAATTAGTTTAATTTCTTGAAAGGGGGCGCGCAATCTCCATTCCCCCTTCCTGGATCTGCCCCTGATACAGCAATGATCTATCTCTTTAATTTTTGACTCAATAGTCAATAATTACCTATTTTATTTGTCAACATTTATAAAAAAGAAATTTAGTAGCAAAGTGATAACCAAAAGAGGTGCATCCCCTAATAAAATGCCGAAAATTTTAATACGAAGTGTTGACCCTTGAGGACTCAATATCGATATTTTTTATTGGTCCAAATGTACAAATGAAGACATTAAATTTAAAAAATAGAATTATAAAATCTAAAATCGTGAGTTAGAAGAGTTTTATGTATGTGTAGCGCAATTTGTGTTCGGGTTCGCTAGTGTACATTATATTACGAATATTGAGTAAATATCTCCATTTAATAAACAATAGAATGAGACAGTCCATGCGGAGTTCCGTACCATTTATTTATATTGATAGCATACAAGATGAAAATGAACTAAACTCTACATTTTAACCCGTTTCAACAGAAATAAACCTTCTACTATAAGATGACATAAGACGCTGTTACCGGAAACCATTAGTGACAATGAGAAGTGGATTATCGATTCAACTGTCCTACACCACCAACTCTCATTGGCTCTAATGCACTATCTCCATAATCCTTTCGAATAATTCGTCCAACGCTCTTATAATTAATGGTGAAGATTTAAAATGTACTCTGATTCAATTGTCTGAATGACAAATAAATTGAACACCTGTCAAGGATATCCCTATTTGAAGCACTCTGCCCGCTTTTATAGATTCGTTGGAAAATTATCCTAATCCAGCGTTATAGTTTTTCACTTCGTCTAACTACCCATTCGAACTACCCGCATATATACAATTATGGCTCAGTGTGCGATAATGACTTTATATACATATACGTTGAGAAAAATAGGAGAATTAACTTTGAAAAATGTGTACCTCATATGCCCAGCAGGGTTTTGAACACTAACCTCCTCGTCAGTAGAATATAACACTATTACTAACACCTTTATTTAAGTACATATTATAGGTACCGATTCCCACATTACAATTTTTGTATTACTCACAAAGGCAATAGCTTATTTATACTACTTTTACTGAGAAAGTAAAACTACTGTCGTTCTTTAAGTTGTAGCTAATGTTTGATCTATTCCTTTAATTTAGTGTTCATTCTTCGTGGCTTGGCTGTTCCGCCAATGCCATTATGAGATTCCCTTTGGGAATCCAACCGCACCGAAGAATATTCTGTCTTTCTATGTTACCTAATATAATCTTCGCAAATTCCTGTGATGAGCTAATTAAAGGATTAGAGGAGATTTAATGTGAGTAAATAAATTGGTCTTCTTGAATCCGGTAGAGAGATTTCCGAGGGGCTTATTTATGGTGTGGAGAAATATTGTCCAAGGAAACATAAAGCTTATATGAGCCTCAAATACAAGTTTCCATGTAAATAGGGCACTTATTGTTCATTTCGTAAGAAATTAATCGTTTCTAAATGTGAATTAATTCTAGCTTGGAGTTTAAATATTAACCGATTATGCAGATATTAGGAACTACCTGAAAATATGGGTACGTTGTAAGGACTTCAAAAACATCTAAAAAAGTTTTATTGATGTAGAATATTCGGGGTTAGGATAATAGCTTGATGTGCTAAGGTTTTTCCATATTTAGTTTAAAACTCCTCTCCTACACAATTCCTGGTACTTATACTCCAAAACTCCACCTTCAATTAGTATGATATGGATTAAATTAATGTTAAACTCATTACGATAAAACTCAAGAAATACCAAATACCTATAATATTGTGCTGCATAATTTACGAGAAGAGATTTTTATTTTTTCATTTAGACACAATTTTAAAAGTGATAAAATTAACAATGCTACCTGATGTAAGGTGACTATCCTAGACCCAAATGTTTAATAAAAATTAAATAAATCAGAGAATTTATTATTTCCAGTATAAGGGTGACTTGCAGTCTAGGGGTAGGGTGTCAGACCTCTGAGTTCAGGGTGCGTGGTTCAAGCCTCGGTCCCGGAATGGATTTATCAGATTGCCAACCCCTTCCTTCACCTCTGAAGAGACGTGTATTAATCACAACTTGTGAATGTGTGGAGTGCCAGGCCTGCACCGTGGTTCGGATTCCACGTTAAACTATAGGTCCTCCATTTCATCTCACAATCACCCTACCATTACAAATTAGCGTAAGTGTGTATAATCCAAACGGGTAGTAAGACGTGGTGCTAATAATAATAGTAATAATAATTATTTCCAGAATAAACCTAGTCTTGGAACAATAAAACTAGAAAATACAATATTTATGAAACATTAACTGCTTTATAATATTACTGAAAGTAATCATTCAAGAACAATAAATATAAGTATTCTTGTGCTTGATAGGATTTTAGATATTTCATTTTCTATTAACACTCTAAAGAAAAGTTAGATGACAAATGCAAATGACTTGAATTTTACAGAGGTTTGGGAATTGTATTCTCAGAAATCAAGCACGTATTACTTACTATACAATAAAATATAGCTAAGAAAATAATATATTAACTCTAAATATAAAATTTTTTGTTCACTTAATATAAACCGATTTTAACCTTGGTTGTTGAAAAAACTCTTCTACTTTACTTTACCTGACGATATGAGGCAGCATTCTAAAACCTTGTGACAACTAAAAGTAAGACGAGAAATAACACTTTATCCTCAGTTTGAAATGCGTTGCAATTTGTCCACAAATGTTAAATACAGATTTAATAATTTGACGAAAAAATGGCAACAACATCGTAAAACTCAATAAATAAAATAATTTTACAATATTTGAAAAATGTTTATTCAATTTTTATTCAATGACATATATATTTATAGAAATATAAACTAGAAAACATATTAATTTTTATTTCCTTTTAATTTTTTACGAATATTTTATATATCTTAAAAATTATATAATTAGAGAGAGATAGAGGACGTACTATGAAATTATTGAACTGCAAAAAAAGGGATCTCATTTACCCTAAATAACTGGAAGGGAATGAAAACAAATATGTGTGAACAACAGAAATGGAAAACCCCAAAATTCAGATGGTCACGGATCATAAAGAGGTTCTTATGATCTCAGTTAAATATATAGAAAAATTGTATGACAAAGAAAATTGACCAGGGAACCTAGAGATCGAAGAAGAATGTATAGGAAGAAAAAAGCTCCAGCATTTTAAGGTGTGGCAGCAGGAAGCACCAGTAGTTTTACAGTTTTTATACACAACATTATTTTGGCCAAAATAAATCAAATATTTCTCCAATAGCAACATAGAATTTGGTTTTCTACAGGTGCTAATATCAACAGATCTTGAATATCTGTCAAGGGTGTCCTGGAATTTTGTCAAAACTTTTTAAATAAATAGAAAATGTTTTGACATAATTCCAGGACACTCTTGACAAAATTCAAGATCTGGTGATATTAGCATATGCAGAAAACTAAACTCTATGTTGCTACTGGAGAAATATTTGATTTATTTTGGCAAACAATATTTATTTCTATAAAAAATTGTAAAAATACTTGCACTCCCTTTGGCCGCACCTTAAAGAGTGAAGTTAAAGAGCCTCAAATGACATACGAGGAAGGTAAGATGCTGGAGATGATGATATATTAGCTGACCTTTTGAAGGATCTTGGAAACAAAGGATTAATGGCTCTGACAAAATTTAGAAATATGATTTACGAAACAGTATAATGATGCAAAGACATCTAGACGTAACCATAGAGGCTCTAAAGAAGAATAAACAATCCAAGAAATGAAGTGACCACAGGACCGTCAGCCTCATCTCTCATGTGGGGAAGATCTTGGCAAGAATACTCAACAGGTGACTGGAAAATAAAATAAAAGGGAGATGGAAGAAGAACAATATGGATTCAGAAAAGGATCCAAAGCTACTAGTTGGATGTTGAGAATAATTTCAAAGAGAGTGCTGGAATTCAAAAAGACGTCTACATTGGTTTGTTCAGCTGGCAAAAGGCGTTTGATAGCGTTAAATGAAATATACTAACGGGAATACTCAAGAAGATTGGCATCATCTGGAGGGACAGAGGGTTGATTTCAAACCTGTACCTGGGATAGTGAGTGAAGGTGAGGCTGATTGCTGTAGAGATCCATAGCGTAGAAATATGAAGAGGAGTGAAACAAGGATGATCTTTTCACCCAGTCTGTCCAACTTTTATGGCGAGTGGCTAGTCAGGGAACCCTAGAGGGACGTATTAATTTCAGGAGATGAGTATGTTTCATCAGCACAATAGAATACACAGATAATCTAGTATTGCTAGCTAAAAATAAAGATGAGTTGCATGAAATGAACCTGCTGGTGGAAATAAGGAAAAGGTATGGCATGTAAATCAACACTGAGAAGTCTGAAGTTATGCTGATTTCAGAGAATTAAGAGCCAGTTAGTATCAAAATGGGAAATCAGGTGTTGGGAAACATTAAGCAATAATTCAAGTACCTTAGAAGTCTACTGACAAGCGATGCCTAATGCACCAAGAAAATTAGGTTTGAGAATCACCATGGCCAAGGAAGTTTTTCCCAAGAAGTGGTTACTGCTCACCAGCAAGTTGATTTTGAAACTGAGGAAGAAACTGATGAAATTCTACATTTGGGGCTTCGCGTTGTGTACAAAAGAAATCTAGATTCGTAGAAATATGGGAAAGAAATAATGGGAAAGCTTTGCAACGTGGTGCTGGAGAAGACTTGAGAATATCAGGTGGACAGACAAGGTGACAAATTAAGAAGTCCTAAGAAGAGTGGATGAGAAGAGAAATATTTTGGATTTGATTCTTTGGTGAAACTGGATTGGTCATATCCTTAGAAAGAATTATATTCTGCACGACATCATAGAAGTTCCGTTTAAAATAATTTAAAATATTATTAGCGGTTGCACATCTTCAAATCAACGCATTGTTATTAAAGCCCTCATTTGTAAATTTTTACCAATAAAAAATACGTTGACAAATAAAAAAGGTCAATAAATTGGATCAGAAATGATTCTACACTTTCGTATTAAATATATTTACTTCAGGTTAAAAATGTAAAACTCCTCTAAATTTAGCCTTTCTTATCCCTGTAATTAACATACAGGCGTACATCTGGAATGGGCAGTAAAATTTGGTGATGAAACAAAATATATTAATGATTTATACCTAGAGACCAGAGTTTAGTTGGTAACTTAAAGGACTCATTTGTAAATTTTGACCAATGAAAAACGTCGATATTGAGTCAATAAGGATCGACACTTTCATATTAAAGAGAGAGAAAAAAAATTACTTCCGATCTAAAATTTTGAAATTTCACTAGCGGTTGCATATCTATTGCTATTAAAGTCCTCGTTTGTAAATTTTTACCAGTAAAAAAGGTCGATATCGGGTTTACAAGGGTAGACACTTTTGTATTAAAGATATAGATAGTAAGAAACATTTTCTAGATGTGTATTTACGGCCATTTTTATGGTAAAGGTGTCCATGGCCTTTGTTAGATTCTCATACGGGTCCGTGACCTAAAAAAATATTAAGAACCACTGATCTAAAGCATTACTACCGCAATATGTAGATTGTACTGCTCGTGAAGGGTAGATTGGAGTTGTAATCCTTGTCGAGTATAATGAGGGTGGATTTTCTAAGTATTTTAAAACTATTTCTTCCGCGAAAATCCTGTTAAACTCCTCTAAATTTAGCCTTTCTTATCCCTGTAATTAATATACAGGCGTACATCTGGAACGGGCAGTAAAATTTGGTGATGAAACAAAATATATTAATGATTTATACCTAGAGACCAGAGTTTAGTTGGTAACTTAAAGGAGAACGCACTCATTTTATCGTATGGATAGTAGACTAAAATAACAGTAATATATCACAGGAAAAAAACACAAGCCAATACATTCTGAAAAGACTCGAACCCCGTTAATTCAATCTATTGCGAGTCTGATTCTACATACCACTGGCCCCATAGCTAGGCAAAGGGCTTGTAGTTTTTTAACTTAAAAAATGATACTTTAATAGTGTTTTTTTAAGTTATGTTAGTCATGTGTTGATAATACCCCTTTGTTTGGAAAGTGAAGTATAAATATCACATTTAAAATTTATTTTTAACCAGAATAAACGATATAATCCGGTCCGTTGGTCATTCAAAACAAAATAATTCATTTATGGTAGAGTACTAACCATAATAAATTACATGGAACAACTCATGTGGTAAATAGCCTTCAGGAATTTCACTGGCCCGCTGCTGAATCAATATATTATAATGTTGGCCTTTCTAATTGGATCAGCGTTCATGTAAAACATCCTCACCCTCAAGCTATGTATATAGTTATCATTCACTTGTATTGGTTGCCTTTAATAATAAAGCAATATGAAAATCAACCATATCCTTTGTTTGAAACCAATTTTTATTTTTTATTACGTACGAGAGAATTAATACGCTTGAATTAATAGCAGGATGGCCCTCTTAAATTTAGTGGAATGTATATCAATTTTACACGTCTTTAATCCCCACTCTAAATGCCAATTAGTTATTTATATATGTTTAGTCTTTCTAATCAAGGACTATTAACGTTCTAACATAGAGAAGAGGAGCTATGAAAGATGTTTGGAATAAACCCACCTATATAAGTGCGGTGATAGGATAAGAATATAATAATGGAAAGCACACGTGAGAAATTAACATCCCTATTTTACTTCCAGTGCAACCTACTAGGATTCGAACCTTGACTTTACCCATATCAAGCTACCAAATGCGATTCTGGAATCTCAAGGGGCTCTGACACAGAGTGTATTTCGTCTTGATGTGTTGTGAATTGACGTACGTATCTTCTGGGATATTTTATCGACAAGCTAGCTTTGATAGAAATAAAGTGAATGCTTTGTTGAGATCCCTCCAGAGCATAGACCGTATAATATTAGATTTATATTGGCTTCAATTCAAATATTTGTCAACTTCTATTTCAAATTGAATACCAACATTCCTCGACAATTTACAAAGCTTCGTCAAAAGAAAAGTTTACAGCCAAACACATGCTTTTCTAATTTTGTATTGTATATTTTTAAGTACCAGATAAACATTTTTAGTGATTAAATATGTTATAGTAGAAATGTAATATATCAATTTTGTACGGATTCAGTAAATGTTTTGCGATAATTCTGTCGCGACCTACCACTCGTGTGCTCGATTTGTCAGGATTGCTTGTGGAAGGAGTCAGGTTGCAGGCAGGGTAATTGTGTAGGTTTGAAATAATATATAGGTTTATGAAATTTAGTTTGATAGAAGTTACTAAAAGATAATAGAAAATGTGTTGGTTAGACGAAATATAAAGAAATAAAGAGATAGGCATATTAAAAAATAGGCACATTTCCATACCCCCTGACACACATGCTAGTGATGTGATTTTAATACGTACTGTTGTGTTTTGTTTGGACTATATTTTTAATTGCTTTGAATACAATAATAAATAATCGGTGTAATTTCCTCGGGTTACTGTAGTAGTGCAAAATAATAAACAAGAAAATATCTTGAACAGTATACTGTATTTTTTATGTTTACTTTGATTGGTTAATGTAAGGACACTAATATGACAGGTTTCCCGATATCATAAGAAATGTGACTGAGTTTTCTAAAAAAAAAACTGTTACGCAAATTTGTACAAAAATCACAAAACCTCTGAACCATTTTCATGCTTTAAAACATCTCTTTTGATTTGGCAATTATAAAGTTGACTTAGGCGACTTCTCCCCTGGAAGTTAGGACTGGCATTGGATAACTCAGAGATAAAGATTGGGTTGTCAATCTCCGCACGCATAGAACTATTAACAATTTGTTTAAACACATTATATACCCTTATTAAGAGAAATACAAGAGGTATCTTCCATTACCTATTTTTTGAGAAAAAATTACAAGAAAAGAAAATACAAATATATAAATATATGGCATTGTTTGAGATCAAATCTTTTATTTAGTGTATTTTAAAAATCAACTCGGAATATTCTACATAATGGTGGTCATGAGGGTAGTGAAAATTAAATTTTTAACTGTCTGTTTGCATATGAACCTCAACATATCTGAACCAATTTGAACAAATGTTAATAGGCAATATGACATGGTGTACCAAAATAAGCAAAAAATAATAATAAAAATACTAAACAAATTTATTTAAGATGGTAGAGAATAAATTCCTTAAATCATAAATTGACTACGTTAGGTTCATGGAACGTTTTATATGAAGGTAAAAAGAATCTAGTAGATTGTAAAGACTTCCCTCTATAATATGGTTAACCAATTTTGGCCAAATTTTCCAAGAAAGTGTTAAAAACAGTTTAAAAACTCACCAAGTATAAATATTTTACGACGTTGCTTACTTGTAGATTTCGAAGCTAGTTTACAAAGCGGGTTACATCATAGCTTGACACACCTAAGCAGTCTAAGCACTATGGCACTTAGACACCAATCTACAAAATATAAAGAGAGGGGAAAAAATGAGAACTTCACCCTGAGAGGGCTCTTGTATGCTTGCTGATAAATCCTTTTCCTATTTCTCTGACGAGTTTACACAGTCACTTTAATACTTGTTTCTTGAAAACATTGACTTACTTTGTAATTTTATCTTTTTCTTGTTTCCTATTCTAGATAGACATGTGCTACCATGGACTATTTTAATCTATATTCTGATAGGAAGATTCCTACAGACCATTTTCATGACCAAGAGAGATAGACTACGTTGTAGAGGATTTATAAAAAAACGTTTACAAAGAACCTAGTTAGATACAAAAAATTGTGACACTTTGGGACCATTTTAATGATTATTTAAAAATGTATGTTTTTTGTTTCAACTTTATATCTTTAAAACTCGCTTAGTAAAACGTAGATTCATTAACAAGGGAAATCACATCTTGACCGGCTGTGACGTCACAGATAGGCAACATCCTTAGATATAAAAATCAATCACATATTTTGGGATGGGCAATTTTATGTTTTTAATTTCTAATGTCAAATCTAACACCTAATTAAGTTGGCCTTTAATAAAGAAAGGATAGATAAGTGTCTGTTAAGCAATCCCCACCTGTATTCTTCACATAAAAATAGATGAAAAGCATGTGGATATTTTACTCTAAGAATTTGTATCAATTAGTTTCAAAAGATGATATTAATGTAAGTAGATTTGTGTGCACAAATTCATGCGTGCATGAAATAGAAGGTCACCAAATTAAATGACTAGGACCCGCCTTGATGGCGTAGCTAGCTAACGCTCTAGTTTCATGTTAAGCTAAACTGCCGAGAACAGGGAGATCAAGTTTCGAATCTCGCTTGGGTGAACTGAGGTTGGTTTTCACTCTACCTCCACGCAAATGTGGGTCCACTTCTTCTATATTCAACCTTTCTAATTCCTAACCCATTGACGTAATTAGTACTTAAGCGTATAGCCCGAACTGTTAGTAAGACACGGCGATGCATATAAAAAAAGTTTATTGAAATTTCTTAGGTGTGTTTGTGTAGGAGGGAGCCAAATATTGATTTATTTCTTACCCATTTCTTACTATCTTCACATCTTCAGTTACTCACACTAATATAATACGTATGAGAAGGGTAGGGTTTGGGAATAAATGTATCAACTCTTGTAATGTTGAAGGTAGAGATACCATTTATAAATCACTCTACACATGGCAGTGATTCGAACCCATACATTCCTGTCATTGAAAAACTAGGCTTAATAATCTTGAAGATAAGTCCACGTGCTCACGAACGTGGTTTTAGTTTGTGCCCCAGTTAAATTGAAATTTAGTGATGTGAAACATAGGTGAGTCTTAAATGTTCAGGGAGAAAATAACGCCTCTGTTAAGTATCTCTAAAAATCATATTAGTAAAAACATATTTTAAAACATTCATTTCTTTCATTTATCTCACCCCACTTATGCCACCACTGTTCATTTATAATTTAATAATGTTCTATGAATGTGTATATTTGCTGTGTACTCTAATGAAAAAAATGAATTATTGACATAAAAGAGCTAATACCACTGAAGTCCAGCTGCGTGAG
>CABFWB010000941.1:0-74179 GCA_902151455.1 Timema bartmani
AATTAATCAAAATCTCGAGTTCGATTTTTTTGACGATCACCATACTTTCTCTACCTGTAAGATAGAGAGAAAGTAATAATTGCAATCAAACACAGCTCTAGGAGCCCAACAAACACAATGCTGCCACCTATCAAAAATTTCTAACGTTGTTTGGGCCTAGCTCATTTAGTTAGTCCGAGTACCTTTGCTTTAATAGAACAAACGAGCTTTTTAAATCCAAAGCCATTATTCTATAAATATCATACAACACAGACTAAACCTCTCTACAAAATGAAAACATTAATTAAACAAATTGTAATTTAAACTCTAGTGCGCACAAATAAGACAATTAAACTTAATGTTCAGTAAGTAATAAATTAATTCATAATTCAAGTGGTTACATCCAATCCAAATTGTCATACATTCCCCTAAATATTAACTCTTAATACTTTACTGAATTTACACCCTTATTGCATAAAATAGCCTCTAAACAAAATTATATTAACTCCATAGAGAAATTAATATATTAATATGATAAAATTTTCCCTAATTTGTTTTAATGATACCCTTAAATTGACAAAACCAATATACGACAACAAGCAATAATCGACTCTCGATGGACTTAAGCTGACAAAACCAATATGCGTCACCAAAAAAACAAGCGACTCTCAATATCCCCGGGATAACCACGATTCCTCCGGAGATGTCAGCTCCTTTCTCTCTTGAAGTTTGGGACGTCTTCTTACGTCGACAATGTATGTAGTAAGAGGATTTGCTCAGGGTCAAATCTTCACTATATTCACGTGTGTGTCAAGGGAGGAAATTGGAGTGAAGGGGGAACTTGGTTCTATGACGTCTTCAAGAGCCAATGCAAGCTCGCAGTTGGCATGATGGGTCAGGTGAACCTCCAAACCTCCCCTTGGCAGCAGCGACCGTTGAAAGTTTAATCAGCGAACAGGTACCGTGATGTATCTCACGTAGGCATTTCAGGACATGTGCAGACGCATTACGAGCCCATTTTCCATGTGGGTGTCGGCGACATACGTCAGTAGAGCTATTCTCTGCCGTTTCGCTTTTCTTGTTTCTATGGCAACGGCACCGACCGACCTGCCTAGACTTCAGCCGCGCTCTACCGTAAGTCAGTATTCGTGGCAAGAGGAAATAAAAGCAAAATATTATGATTATTTCAATATACCTATTGATATACAGTGTTTAAAATGAAGTGTCTCAGAACAAACATGGCTATTAGAGGTCGGGGTTGTGATGTCGGGAATGGAGTCTACTCAACTTGTAGCATATTGTAAGGATGACTCATTACATGATAAAGCAAAATTGAGAGCTGCTGATAACATTACTTGACTTATGAATATATTAAAGTGGTTTTACTAACTTTTGTGACTGTCAGGCACTTTTCTTCCTATCAGAATCGTAATATATATTCAAACGTTTGCCTTATGATTGATAAATAAATACCATCCTTTATATTTACACTGTAAAATTTCACTGACGACAACTTATTTTGTGGAATTAAGGAGAAAAATACTTGTATTTGTTTGCTATAATCTCGGTAGTATCTTAGCTCCTCGCTAATTGGAGATGAAGAAACTCGTTTTTTGAAGTAACTAATAAATAACATATTTAAGGAGACAGTAATTGTTAGTAATAATAATAAGTAGACGAATAAGAAGAATGATAAAAATTTTGAACATATACGTAGAACTTATATTTCCATACGTACTGTAGAGCAAATAAAAGTAGAATATGTTAATAATATACGTGGAATCTAGATGGTAGATGTAAGACTTTTACATATTTTTTTGAAAATAATTCAGCATAGTAAAAGAAATTAAATCAAAATAGAATGGTATATATTCAGTATACCATATTGTAGTAAATCAACCGAAAACCTTTTGTACCAAAGGATTAAATAACTGATGTGTTTCTAAAAAAATTCAAAGTGTTGGTTATGCATGGCATAGTGAAATAAAATAAGTTTAGGAATTTTATTTGCATAATAGTAATAACATGTCAATACAAATCATAGATAAAGTATTAATCCTGTAGGAAATTCCCTTTAGAAAATGTAAAAATATTATGTTGTGGTCAACATTGATATCATAAACTATACTACTAAAACTATTTTCAATTATCTATCAAAAGTAGCAGCTAATCCCTTAAAATAAATTATTTGAATAAATCATTAAACTATTTTCCGGATAAATGTCACAAATCATAATGGGTTGAGTTTTCACCCGATAAATCTTGATAGCAAAATATGAAAAAATATAATTTAAAAAAGTGAAAACCTTTGTCGTGTACTAAGACTCAATTTCTACATTTTGTAAATTTTTGATTAAATATGAACATTTAAAAAACTACCAACCCACCGTTTCTCATATTAATTAATTAAGAATTTACTTTGGATTAGTAAATGTACTATTTTACTCACATAGCTAATTAATACTGTATTTTAAATAGTGGATACTTAAATCACATTTACTGTTTATAAGGTAAAAGATGTTTTGATCTAAAGCCAATAATTATATCCATTTAAAATAACACTATTCTTCTTTAAATTAAGCGCAAATTTTCACCAAATATCCTCCCTCCCCCGTTCTCATCT
This sequence comes from Timema bartmani, assembly GCA_902151455.1. Classification (NCBI taxonomy): domain Eukaryota; kingdom Metazoa; phylum Arthropoda; class Insecta; order Phasmatodea; family Timematidae; genus Timema; species Timema bartmani. The sequence goes on from CABFWB010000941.1 coordinate 2,603, forward strand.
GTCTGATGACGTAAACACAAATTGAAACTGAATGGGTTTATTGAATATTGATGCCGCCAAAACAAAACTACACACTACTCCACATGTAGCTTATCTAAGATGAAATCCCACAAATTAATTTATTGGTTCACAGGAAGTGACGATAGGTCACATGGTCGTAACCAGCGTGGCTTGACATAGCCTGATATATCACCGTTTGTATTTGTATCTCTGCTGTTAGATCACGCATCTAGGAGACCTTAGTTCTTTTCCAAAGCTATCAAAGGAATCTTTTTTCTGCAATAGGTACCATCTTGAAAGAGAGTTCCTTTAATATATTACACTTCTTGCCATTCAGTGGGGAGCTGAGTCCTCTTAAAGGGATTGCAGATGATTAATAATAAATAAACACCTTCCATACTTAGGAAGGCTGGTTTGTTAAAGTTGAGGATAGTGAATATGTAGATGTGATCCAATGGGAGTCTTTAACTTAATCTGATGAGCGTTGGGATGATTCATCTTGAAAGAATACCCAAGCTACTAGTAAGGGATCTAACCTGAGACCCATAGACCTTTAGCCAGGTGCACTGACCATTACACCACGGGGCTGGATTTACATATCAAGTTACCGACATCCTACTCTCATCCCTGATTCCTGATCAAAAGAACAATTTATAATATATATTACTTTTGTCGAAAGAAAATATATGGTTTACTAAAGAGAGAGTGTTATATAATCTTATATTATAGTTAATTTGGGAATACACTTAAGATGATAAAACACGAAAGACCCTTATGTGTGAAGCAACATTTTTAAAGATTGAGTCTATTGATAAAAGCATTTTAATTGTTTCTTTGAAATAATAACTATAATAATTTTATTGCCAACCAAAATCAGTATACCTAATTAATATAACTATTAAAATATAATATTTATTTTGTAATGGCCATTGAAAGATAATCTACATGAGTGTAAGGTGCATTTTTTTGTAACTAGCCTAAATTGGTAATTAAAAAAGGTTTTGTTAGTTTTTATGCCTAGGATAAGAAAAATGTTTGTTTAAGGAATAAAATAACTATTTAATGAACTGGTTCAATACATAACAAAATGAATATTTCTTGAAAATTATATTTCTATCAGCGAAAACATTCGCAGGTAATTGGGGACAATATTTAGTTGTGTATTTCCAAAAACACTAAGGAATATAAGCCTCAATTGATTGGTTTGCCAGTTATAAAAAGGTTGAATTTCGAATCTTGGCCTGGTGAACTGGTCTGCTTTTCACATGTGATTGATCACTATTTTTTTATCTGTTGTTTTTTGCCTTCCTTCATTAATTTTGATGTATATAGATAACGGCAGTGGACGCACGGTAGGTATAGCTCGCTTACGGGGTCTCTTCATGGAGTAATTTTACGAACCCCTAAACAATATTTTACAAGTATAAACTAAATATAAATAATGGATTAAATACCAAATCTGTTATATTAAATTGTTAATTATGGTTATAGACATCCAAATATCATATTCTTTAATTTGAAAAATAAAACCTAAACACATACTCGATTCCCGTGTTCAGATGTAATTTTTCAAATTAGATAATATAAATATATAAAACATTACATTGGTATTTAAAAACCGGGATGATTAGATTTCAAACTTTATTTTTCCGAAAAGTTTGTATCAGAATCCAAAGTCAGAAGTCTCTAAAATCAATGTTTTTCATACGGGAAGATTCTTGGTTCACTGCGTTTTATCACCCATTTGAGCTTTCCAAATATTTACACAAATGGAAGTGTGAAGGAACAGGAAGCTAGAATTTATAGGAGGTATATTCACATTTGCATGAAGGAAAATAGGAAGCAGTTTGAGGAAAAACAAACACCTTATTACACCCGGCCAGGGTTAGAACCACAACCTCCCCCTTTATGGCTAACCAGACAAGATGTTAAAATCACCGTGCTTTAATGTGATCCCACTGGTGCGGATATTGACGTTATTATAATCCTGTGAAACTTTTAATTGACTATGTATTTTTTATTTGGCACCGCGTCTTACTATCTGTTCAGGCTATACGCATATGTACTATAATTACGCTTATGAGTTAAATATGAGTAAGGTTGATATAATATAAAATGAACCCACGGTTGCGTGTAGGAAGAGTGGAAACCCATTTTTGAAACCCCACCCTCAGTACACCTGACCTAGACTCGAGCTCCGATCTCCCCGTCATAGGCAATCTAGTCTAGAACAAGAGGGGAACCTTAGATCAAGCGGCTACCGAAACACGTTTTGGCAATATACATCTGTGATTAAAATGTATGGGTTACTATTCCTAGTTTTTAGTCTACTCCATAAATTATTTGTATTATATATTAATAAAGTGTTTTTTTTAAGAATACTGTTGAATTTCTTAATGTATGTAAGCTACAACAAGACGTTTTTACACTTCTGTTAAATATGGATTTATCAAAAATTAAGTACTATTTGAATACAAATCGAATACATTAGTCAATACGACTGTATGAATAAAACAAAAACAAAATAGATCACACTGTTCTAATTAGAGGAAAATCTAAAATCAATTTTAGAACTGTAAGACAAATACTTTTTATAAGAGGTTTTGTGTAATATCAAATAAAAGAGAAACTAATAAGAACCAGCCATTAAATTTATATGTCAAGTTTTCAAATTTATATAAGCTTTCAAAAGCGACTTATGAACATATAACTTCATATCTAATACCTTAAAGGACACTGAATGAAGACGATGACATATTACAATAATGTATATACGAGGAAAATTCTGATTTAGATCTCTTTTTAAAGAAAGACTTAGGGGATGGACTTTTTATATCGTACAAGGTTCAACCATCTTTTCATCTTCCGTCACCGTAAACAATACTTTTTGGTCACATTATGTTTTTAAACTCTAGTTATCAACTCGGTGACTGAGACTAGATTGCTTTCAAAGTTGCGGCTGAGTTCGTTGACAATTGACGTCGGCATCTGTTACTTGTAACATAAATTATTCCATAAACTAACTTGTTTAACCGTTCTTTGCGACAGTCACACTGAGGTAGTCGCAAGCGTTTCATCTTCAAGAAAATGGACCTTATGTAGTATACCACCAAAGAGAAAATAAATTATATTGTTTTTTGTTCATTATATTCTAAATTATATTTATTGATTAGATTTTTGCATCCACACGACTTCCTATACTTGCTTTAAATATATTTTTACCAACTATCTTAATACTTTTTCAGGTTATACCCATTTATGATAATTACTCGAATAAGGTGGTGATTTTAAAGCAAGAATTCTAGTTTTAGAGGTAATTTACCTACATTTGCGTGGAAGGTAAGTTGAAAACCATTTAGGAAAAGTCACCTTCAGAAGACCCGACCATGATATCAACACCGATCTTCCCATCACCAGCCAGTCAGTCTAGCAAGAAAGTGAAAGTTTAGACTATTCGACCACTGAAACGGTAGTTTAATTTGTTGATTGACACTTACTAGTAGTGAGCTTTCACCCTTCCACTGTTATTTCCCTAGGCAAGGTAGTTTTTTTTTAATTGATGATCAGTTCCTCATCTTTCTCATTCTCTCCCCTTTGATCCAATTTCTAATTTGATGATTACCACTTATGACATTAGAGAGTGAGAAAAATACCAAAGGAAATACTAAAAATAAGATAATTTAGTTTTTTTTAGAAAGATCAAAGACTTTTTTTTTAATTTAAATGTCACCTACCCCATTCAATCTTTCTGTGAAAAAATTAGATGTTCTCAAAACACCACCATCTGTATTCTTTTGAAGTCGTGTTTAAAGAGAGTTGCCATATCCTTGGTTCCATAATATGCCTATGTTGACATTCTCTTCAATATTTCGAGGGACCATAAAGAGATTTTATCTAAGAGGGTTTGAGTCAGACATTTAACAAATACTAACCATCTTAGTGATGATTATATCAAAGACAGTTTTTCTATCATGGTATTTACTTTATTATTTAAATAAATTATTATAAACGTGGAAATGTGTTACCTATTTTGTAGTAAAGGATATTTACCTTTTTTCCACGAACACAATTTTTTTTTAAATTGTCGTCCCTGTATATGTAATATACTGACAGCAATGACCAAGCGGTGGCTGATGAATTCTTTTGAAGTCGTGTTTAAAGAGAGTTGCCATATCCTTGGTTCCATAATATGCCTATGTTGACATTCTCTTCAATATTTCGAGGGACCATAAAGAGATTTTATCTAAGAGGGTTTGAGTCAGACATTTAACAAATACTAACCATCTTAGTGATGATTATATCAAAGACAGTTTTTCTATCATGGTATTTACTTTATTATTTAAATAAATTATTATAAACGTGGAAATGTGTTACCTATTTTGTAGTAAAGGATATTTACCTTTTTTCCACGAACACAATTTTTTTTTAAATTGTCGTCCCTGTATATGTAATATACTGACAGCAATGACCAAGCGGTGGCTGATGATTACGGATAGTTTTGCGATTAGACCTAGCTGGGTTTTCAATTAATTGTTTACAAAGAAGAATTTCACGTTATTTTCCCCAACATATACACTAATAGGGTAGGGAGGAATAGAGTAAAATGTATTACAAAATGTGTCCACATTTGCGTGAAGGGAGGAAGAAACATTTTAGGAAAAACACCTTAATACACCTTGCTGGTATTTTAACTCCAGTTTCCTATAACTAATCATAAAAGATTAGACTGACTGTGGATTTGTTCACTACAATTTTGTTGAAAGTATTAACTATTAAAAATATAATACTGAAATAGAAGCAACTTGTATAAAATTTGATAGGTCTATGAATTTTTATTACTGAATAGGAACGTCTCAGTGCAAAAGAAGTCACTAACATCATAGACACAAATGAAAAATTAAAACTAAAAAAAGAAAAATATAAATACAAATATAGCAAATATAATAATATTTAGAGAATTTAACTGAATCAAAGTGAGGAATAAATAATTTTTATTTGAAATGTTGAGCAAATTTGTTAAAGCCAAAAATCCTCTCTTACATAGTGAATGTCTACAGTACCTTGTTGCGTCCTACCAACAATGAAAAACTTTATTAAGCCATCCTCTTCAGAAACTGCAAAGGTATTAAGTTTCCATGGGGCTATAAAATTACTAACTATGGCTACTCAAATAAATCCAAACTACTTAAGGGTAGTGAAATATTAAATTGTATAATCTGATAGTAATTTACCCTTGAGAATAAATAAAATTGTTCAGAAGTGGACATAAATGTTGTCAGCTAAGAGAAGGAATTTGATTAAAGTGTTTGTGATTTTTTAAGTGGTTTAAATAATCTGGTGTTTTCGAGTAATAAATAGCTTGCAACTGGGCCTAATTTCCTTAATAACGACTTTTATTTTAAAATGAATACCTCTCCCGTGGATATTTGCTATGAAGGGCTTGTAAGACTGTAAACTGATATTAGTTTTTATAATAACAAACTAACACTGGAAACATTGAAAATGAGCTAGTTTCACCTGTATTCATCTTTTTTTCCATAATATAAAAATAAGTTTGTATAGTTTTAGATCATAATATGATCACTTTCAATTTAATTTTGGTATTAACCATATGTTTGAAGTGTTTGAAACTTGTTAAATAAAGCAATATTTCTGTACGTCTGCATGGAACCTCATCATTCCCGTAAGAGTCATCCTCGAAGAAGATCTTTTTAACACAGTTGAGGCAAGAAAACGATAATTCACATGAGTTAAGCACATATCATTCTGAACATTGCCTTGATTTGGCAAATATTTCATCACAGATTCCCTGGCCCAAATTTTTGTTCAGAAACAAAATGAACAAGTGTAAAAAAAAGCATATATTAGGCAGATTAATAGAATGCTTAAAATATTGTGGTACTCATGAACTGTAATTTAGAGACAGACGAACCCAACTTTTGTACAAGGTAGTAATATATCATCACTTGCTAAGTTTAATTAAAACCCATACACTTTTATTCTCCCTGTTTGTAGATTTTTTTTAGTGATTTTGTAATTATAGTGATATTTAAAATTTAGTAAAATTGAATTGAATATAATTTAATGTTAACACATGGTGAAAAAAAATTATTACTGGTAAGCTTTGACCTGGCCACCAAAAATAAAGATCACGTTCCACCACTGGCTATGAGTACAGATGTATATATATATATATATATATATTTAATAATTTGAAATATGAAAATGATTGTTATAATCTTTGGTGGAGAGAGATTCTTATTTTTATTCAATGTTTTTGTAACATCATATATATAATTTCATTTAGGCTATTTGGTGGAGTATTTCTACAGCAATGTATATTATTTACATTGTATATTACTTACAATGTATATTATTTAGTTTCACAAATCTTACAAGTGTCTGTATTTTAAAATTAAAGAGAGGGAAAGTTTATACGGTATACCGTATCATTTATTTAGTCTAAACACTGTATTTATAGTCCATCACCTTAGATCGGTTGGCAGTGTCTTCTTAGCTCTAAGAATCCCAAATTTGACTTTAAGAAAAGTATCCATAATCAGGAAAATTGATATTTTATTGTTCAATTGACAATCAAAGAGTAGATGCTGTGTCTGTTGTATAGATAAATTAGTTTGAAAATATTCTAGCGTTAAAATTAATTCGTTCATAGAGGGTATAGTAACCCTAGTATTTATGTAAATATTATTATTGTGAAATAAATTAGAATTTTTGTGGGAAGAAACATCTATTAAATATAATAAATGCTATGATTAAATCGCACAAACCTTCTCATATTGAATATTTTAGCTTCGAAGATTATTTTGAAATACAAATTTTGAGTAAACCACCCTTGATTATGTTTTCCTATTAAGAACATACATCATCTTATTAATCACAAAAAACACTCTATATGTAAATTTTAAACCATTTTATTTTCAATTTAAAATATCTTATTTTATAAAATAAATGATTTGTAAATGATCCTAAGATTATTTGTTATTTAAAAAAATTAAAACATATTCTTATCTATCAAAAAAACTATTATTTGATTCCCAAATTCAATTCAATCTTCGAGGTCAGTATAAAATAATACAGATTTTCTATAATTGGTCGTAAATAGACTATCCATAATTTATTTACTTATATAAATAATGACACATTATTATGTATATAGAACTTTTACCCAAAACCATGTATACAAGGTTATTTGTCATGTCTAACGATCCTCAGATACCCAATTGGATTCAAAGCGTTAGAGCCTTTTTAAAAATATTTCCATTTTTTGAAAAAAAAAATCAGTCACCAGTAAACTGAGAGTAATCCCATGTACCAGGGAAGTTTAGGAAGTCTGGTGGTTGCCTTCCACGCCGTATTTCTTTGAGCAAGCGTAAAAGGGCCTATCTATTTAACCGGGAAGAGTATTTTCACATAACTTCTGGTGTTCCTTTACATGCCACAATTGACATCCCCTCCGATGGAAGATGTGCCACGGATTTTTATCGCTCAAGGAAAATACTCAGCTTGTTTTAAACCTTTGAACATGGGATTCTGATGTGAGCACTTTACCCCAAAACCACTAAGTTGACAGTGTTAATTGTGTAATGATAGTATCCATCAAAAATTACAGCTTCAAATTACATGACCTGACGTACAAATACGTGAAAATGGATCTAACAACTTTCATATATCTCAGTCGAAATAAATGTTCATAAAAATTTTGGGTACCTTTTTACAAATATTTATGGCATCTAAAAACTCCAAAACTTCCTTTCAATAAATAAATTACATACACATACCCACACCATAGTAAAAATAAAATTGTAGTTCAAATTACGAGCCCTGGTATGTTTTATTTGTTTATAAAGAAGTTAAAATAAATTATATTTATTTTAAACACGGTATATAGTAATGCATACAATCAACGTTTATCTTTGCTGTGTTTGTCACTTACTATATTAATAAAACTAATTAATATTTAAATGTGGTTCATTATAATTATATAAGTATTATTAAGTGTGATGATAAATAGAAAATGACCATTTATTAGTTTAAAAAATTATATATAGTACCGTACAAATTGAAACTACTAAATGTTTCGAGATTGATTCAAGGGCATCTGGTTTATTGATCTCTTTATTAATATCTAACCAGCATAAACAGTGAGCCAAGTTATCATTCACAAATACAGTATTATCTCAAATATAGTTAAAGTTATAATCAAATAGAGCAAACTACAAGAGCTATACTTTATTTGTTATTGTCGGTCTATTTATAATTGATGTTGATTAATATGATTGAATTAAATATAATTCAATTGTGTTAACGTAGAGATATACTGAGCCAATTTGTCAATAGCTTTGATCCTATTAATACGTATGTTAGAGCGTATTATACTTGCTGGCATTTAATTAAAAACTATGCAGTAAACTGGATATATCCATAACCCACGTCTCATAGCAGTACTATTTATCTATTACAAATGACTATGTTTTAAGGATTATGTACAGTCCATACGTTGAAAGTCTTATAGTTAAATATAAATTTGAACAATGCTTTATAAATGCTAGTAAGATTAAATAACATATATATTAGATGTAATATGAATAATATACTATAAATATTATATTTTGTATATTATATATTATGAATATTATATTTTGTATATTATATATTATAAATATTATATGTGTATATTATATATAAAATATATACTATACATAATATATAATTATATATGTTTTAATGTGCACTCTTTATAATGTATCTGGCAATAAATGGAAATTCACTATTTCTATTTATTTTGTCCTCTTGCTTTATAACCCTCTTTTCTTGCAGATACCGCTATTTGTCAACGCCACTTTAACTTTCACATCTTCCTTCTCACTCACACATCCAACCCTTGATATAATATTTTTACTAAAATAAAAAATGAAAAGTGTAAAATGTTATATCTGTTCATAAAGCTATTTAGAGCGTGAAACACCAGCAGACTGTACCAAGTGTTCACAGAATTTAAATTGTACAAACATGCTCTGGATAAAATTGCAATAGGACCTGCATTTCAGTGAACCAACAAAACCTTTTATAACGTTAAGTATTTGTTACAGATAGAGGAAGATATCGTGTTTTATAATCAAGCCCTAGTGACAGAAAATAATATACTTAAATAAAAACAACAAATCTAAGATATGCAAGCTATAAGTGAATGATTTACTAATATAAATATAAAGGGTTTTATAGTAAAAGTTGGTTTATCTTAAATGTTATTGCGTTTATAGATAAAATTTATAGGTCAGCTGGTTTATTTACACGTGAAATATTAATACAACCCGTTTAGTTATCAATGTTGCAATAAAATATATAATAATAATATTTAGCAACGGGTCTTACTACCCGTTCGGGCTATACGCTTAAGTACTAATTACGCTAATGGATTAGGAATTGAAAGGGTTGAATTTAGAGGAAGTGAACCCGCATTTGCGTGAAGGGAGTGTGGAAAACCATTTAGGAAAAACCACCCCCAGTTCACCCGACCGAGATTCGAACCTCGATCTTCCCGTCCTCGGTGGTAGAGCTCAACACGACTAGCGCGTTAGCCAACTACGCCACCAAGGCGGGTTTACACTAAAAGACATACAAAAAAAATAAAAAAATACACTGACGTGTTAAAAAAAACGCTTATAAACTGCACAATTTCCCTTGTAGATAAAGTAATTAACTTGAAGGTTTATGAAACATCATTTTATAATTTCTTACAAGCTAAATTGTAGAATTGTACTATTATGAAACAGTCAACAGCTCGTCCCGATTTGGACTAATGTGCCAGTTTTCTAGTCAGACCTAGTAAGCTTCACGCGTGGTGCTTTACTAAATACAAAGCGATATCTACCTAAACTTGAATGGAATATGAAACTGGCCCATTCTAGTCTGGTCTAGGTACGTGTTGTCCTATGTTTTGTATAGCACCATGAACTAATTTTGAAACAATACAGTAAAGACAAAAATCATTAAAATTATATTTGTGGTTGAACAATTTTCTAAAATATTAATATTTTTCGGATCCAGTTTTCACAATATAGTTTTAAAACACTTTACTTCCTTAAAAAGCGTGGTTAGTGATTCTATTACAAAAAATTCGAATTGTGAAAATCCCAAAATCATCACGCATCTGAAAGAAGAGTTTCACCAAAGATTTACAAAGTTTGTAAAACTAATAGGTTGAGATATTTATTTTAAATTATTTTCCTCCTTGTGATGCTGAAGATAGATCTCAGGAATGAAACTCATCACAATTTAAAATGATGCTTCTCCTAAGACACTCTGCCTTTGGCAACTAAACAATATTTAGAAGTACCCGCATGTCTTATGTTTCATAATAATTGTATGGTCAGTATGCAATTTTATAATATTTATAAAAAATTAGGTATCTTAATTTTAAAATATATATTGTACTTATTCTATATTTATTTATAGACAGGGGGAACATAAGTATTTAAGGAAATTTTGAATTTATGGAATAAAAATAAAAACTATAGATGAAAATAATAAAAAAATTATAGTGGATAAGCCATGGGTAATTGCGGAACTTTCGATAAGTGTGTAAGTCAATCGGGCCCCAGATAGGTTGCTGACCCCTGGTTTGAGGTGTCACTCTCGCAATAAACTGGACTGTCAATGACGGGGAGACTGGGCAGGGTTTGAATCCATTTCGGGTGTAATAAGGTTATTTTTTCCTAAATTATTTTCCACAAAGGTGGGTAATTAATTCAAAGTTCAACCTACCTCATCACAATAACGTAATTAGCTAATATGCGTGTAGCCCTATGGGTATGAAACGCTGTGACCAAAACTACTTAGCCATATGCACGGACAAAAAACTTCAATCAGTACTAAAGCAACACAATAATGGGTTAGCCCATGTATTATTATCTGACCATACCATCCACATAATATATAAACTAGATGAACGAGGAATGAGTTAGGTAGCATATAGAGAAGGTATCATTAAATATACTTGGGTTAAATGTGCAAAATAATTTTGGAGAGTATACCTCAGTACTTTAGGAATGAACATAAACCACGAACTCCCCACTAGATGGCAAACCAAACCAGTGAGAGTTACGCCATAGTCCACATTTCCACTGGTGCGGGGGACGGCACAATAAAATGTAACCATCTTAGACAGAAGTTTACATTCTCTGTCCCTATACTACAGCTTACAGCTTTGTTACTTAACTTCTTACAAACCTAAAGGTAGAGGTAATTTCAGTTTATTTTATAACTATAAAAAATAAAACACATTTTGTGTGCACCCAATCGCTCTATCCACATATTTATTATAATGGCGCACGGATGATATAGGTAAAATTAATGGGAAACATGCATGCAAATTTGCAGAAAGATAGTGAAAACCCATTTAGCAAATAACACTCTAAGTCCACCAGACCAAGATTCTAATCATCTATACCTAATCATCTATATCTGATCATGTATATTACGATAGTGGCGCTTTAGAGTATGCGACCACTAACGCGAGCAAACAATATAGTAGAGAAAAATAATATAAACCATTGGTTTCTAGTAAACTATAACTATATAGTCCCAAATAATGGTTTTGACATGTTGAGTTTCTGAAACAAAATATTTAATGAAGAAACATTTAAAAGTAATAGATAAATTTACCTCTTGAATTGTTAAGAATCGTTTGGGATTAAAGAGCACAGCTTACGTGAAGATAAATATTTTCACAGTACTGTTTGTTTTTTTATAAGAATGGCAACTATAAAGCTCCAGCACCACTACAATAAATAATCCTTAAATATTTACTGTTATGACTTTTAAAAATTGATAGTTAATTTAAGGTAAGTTTTGATATTTTTTCTAACCAGTTACTTAGATCTCGGAACCAAAACATTTCGCGTGAATCATCGTGGAAAAAGAGCTAATTTCACCTTTGTATAGCTTTTAAATTATGATAATCTTAAGATTTTTAATCTTCTAAGGACAAAAACGTTGCTTTTAAATACAGCTGGTCACTAACCCTACTGAAAATAAGTAACCACTTCTTAAATAACACGAGATTTCTGAACACTTACAAAGCACCTAAGCATTAAGTACTCATAAGTTTTTTCAAATGAAATAATAGTCATTAGATACTAAAATATATCTGGCTATTATATTGTATTGACCTTTTTTTTTTAATAGTTATTGGATATAATAAAGGGGTTATAGTTCCAACTCTAGCATTTGATTTTCTGGAACACTGGTAGTTTAAATATTTTTTTAAGGAAAGAAAAGAGCATAGTTTCCAGAACATCATCTTCATGGTTTTTATACAACTAATACCCGTGCATCGCGTCTTACTACCCATTCAAGCAATATTTATATTTACTATGAAGAGGCTAGGAATTAAAACTGGTGTAATGTGTGGAAAAATTACCCACATTTAAGTGGAGAGAGTATGGGAAACATAAGATTAAAAAAATGTAGAACATTCCGACGTGATTTAAACTCCAAACTCCGTTGTTACTATAATTTTGAAGCGCGTCAATTTTTAAAAACTATCAGTGTAAACATTTCTGAGGACGTTTTTAAAATAAAGTATTATTTGGCAAATTTTTTTTGGCAAATGTTGGCACAATCATTGCTAATGTTAGCGGCCTCTTGGTCGGTATGGCTCCCACTATGGAGTTTTTTTTATAAAATTAATACTCATATATATATATTTATATAGTTATATATTACTAACAGTGTATTAGGATATACATAAATATAAGATTAACATATTTATAAATCCATGCAAAATTTTTATTATAAGTTTTTTTGTGAATATTTTGAGCGAAAGACGCTGAACAAAGCTCACTTTTGTGTGTAGTCATATTAATAATAATTCAATTCATATTTCCTTTATTATATTGCTGAACAACAGTCACATGACCCACTTTGGTGGCCACATGATCCATAACATTACCTTCAAAATATACTAGAATGTTGAATACGGGAAGATCTGGGTTCGATCCCGGTCGGGTTTACTGATAGTGGTTTTTCCTACATGTCTTTCCCCTCTCCGCCACGTAAATGCGGGTACACCTCCTATAAATTAAAATTTCCAATCCTTGCATATTAGTGTAACTAGTACATAGGTGTTCCGACCCCAAAGGGTAGTAAGATGTGGTTCTTGAAAAAAAGTCATGAGGCCTATAACAGGCCAACACTGAATCTGACATGTAAGCATAAATTACAAAATAAATTATAATAAACAATCATAGCTAAATATTACTAAAATATGTTACCAACAAATATGAAAAATAATAATAATAAACTACATCAATAAGAGAAGTAGTAAAAATCACTAAACATTGACATTATTTTAAAAACAAAAATAAACAATAAGCAGAATAATGTAAATTTAGCTATTAGATGATTATGTTAAAAATAATTAAAATAATAAATTTACTAGCTACAAATTATAATCTTCGAGTGTTATTTTAAATTGTAGGCCTATATTATAAGCCCTGACAAATATAATTTGCAAATTGTCAAATAATAATAAGATATCAACATTTTAGTAATGGTACGTTTTAATTTGATAAAATTAAGATAACATTTCTTGTCAATATTGTCAAATTTAAGAAACCTAAAATAAACCATTCTAGAATAGCATGATAAAAGAAAATAATTTAAAAAACCAATTCATTTCTAAACATAATAAGCATATCTTAAGTTTAAATCAAATTGTATTGGATTTTGTTTGGCTTATATTATGTTATAGTGACGTGATTTCACAGTTAATTCGGAAAGCCTACAATAATCTGAGATATTAACTATTTGAAACATTTTTTGAACAGGAAGTCGAACCTGATCTTAGGATTAATTTTTTAACTTTTAACCTACTAAACTGAGGACTTTAAAAAAAATCTGATTCATCCATTAAACTCTCCGAGAACTCCAGAGCCATGAGTACAAACGATAGCTCCAAGTTCACTGATAGCATCTTCAATTAATTTTAATATATTAGTGTGAGCAACCCAAATTTAAAACAAAATTCACTATTTCTATATGAAAATATCAACTTCTGGTGTTAAAATTCATGTCGTTATATATTTATTCAAATATTTAATAAAGATTCATACAACTACGGCCAAAATAGATATTACGTCTTTGCCATCTCAGACTTCATGACACCACATTAGTGCAGACTATGCATACAAAATTTTCCGCTTTGCCAATAGTAATAGTTTTCTAAGTAAATTAACTTAGCATACTTATTCATTTTCACTGCCATACTTGCTCCTAAAAATTGTATCAATGTCATATTCACCTAAACATTTAATACTTTTCCTTGGCCTTGTTTTATGATACAATTCATTGTACAACTTTTAGGTTTATTTAACAACATGTAACATGATGAAATTACCCTTCTAAAGATTATGACATAAGAACATTAATCACTCTGGAGTATGATGCTAAATCACATAAAATGTATTTCTGGCACTAGCCTCAAACCAGTAGAGAATATACCTAGTTGAGTTTAATTGTTTAGATATGAACCAGTAGTTAAAAAATAAAGGTCACAATTGCATTTATTTGAACCAATAACCAGCAGTTTATATACATCTTAAATAGAGTTAAATAATCATATAAGCCTGCTTTTGAACCTAAATATTTTAAATGTGCACTTTGTTTGAATTTAACCCAAGTCTTTCAAGCAAGTGTTTGCTAGCCAGGCCCAGCTTTGTCTGTAATATACGAGTCATTTCAGTTTTCATTACTTTAAAACTATTTATGAAAAATCTTTAATATTTTTTTAATGTGAACTTATTTGGTGCGATAAAAATATACTTTACTTTTTCAAATCAAAAACTTTACTATCCTGACATGGCTCTATTATGAAATGTAAAATACCATTCCTTCCTTTTGTATTATAATATTTAATTATTCTCTTTAAATATTCTGAACTAGTTTTACAAAAATGGCACTCCATTGTAATTCCTATATTTACTTTTTATTGTTTTATTTTAACAAGTAGTAGAAAGTAGGATTTTTTTTTCAGCGCGTGACATTTTCTATATTTCAAAAGTTATATAAAAATACTTTCTGGATTCATCGATTCGTTTGTGAAAAAGGTTTACTTCAAAGGCTTACTACGATTCCCTATTTTATTTTATAATGAAGGACGTACAGAAGCTGCATAAAATGTAGCAACCTGGATATTTTATTAAGTTATGAAAATACCTCAAAACTTCTCAAGCTTCAACACAGTACACACACAAAATCATATTACTAAATTAATTCTAGATTTTGTGTTAAATAATTGAGATGTAGTTTGTCTCTCCAATTTTTCAAAAAATATATTAACTCGGCAAAAAAACTGTTTGATAAAAAATTATTATGGTAAAGGTGAGTACATAGGATCTGGTCCAAATACCATGGGATTCGTTATTAATTAATTAAGTGAATAGCTATGCATAACTTTAGCCAAGTAAGGTTGCGGGCAATATACACATTTTATTTCTCTAGCCAAATTCCTTTGGCACTGCTGTATATCTTTTTTTTTTTTTATTTTTTTGCAAAACTTTTATTTTAGCCTATAGAATAGCAGCCCTCACATGACTCCAATCACCACACACACTCATACACATATTTCCACACACCCACACACACACACACACATGGTGAGAGAACAAAGCGTGTGTTACCGCCGTTCGTTCCGATCAATGTATGACACGAATCATCTATCGGAGTCTCGCCTCCCACACACCCTAACCCCCCCTTCCCATCCTCATCCCTTAACAACCCCTACCCTCAGTACACCGTGTGAGAGCTGTAATTTAATCTGCACTCACCGGGCCGTATAAGCTCTACCCAATGTCCGTGGCGCATTACATTAACTAGAGGCACTGCAGATGATGGAAGTTATTGGTTCGTGATTGCCCGACTCTGTTATATATTGTATGAGCACTATACACGTTTCATAACGCCCTGACTTTCGACAGACGAAATGAACGACGCTTTGTAGTTATGAGAGGAGGGGAGGTGGGACAAGGTGTCCAGTTGGGAACGGCTTCTCGGCCATGGGATGGATTCCTAATAGTACCGTAACAAGAGTAATACGGTCACATCACAAAAGCAATAACCTTTAAAGTGTATGTAAAATATTAGGTAGTTGTAGATAAGGCTACAGTCGCATGGCTCATGTCTTTCAGTTGTAAAAATTTACACTAACTGTCAATATTGATAACTTTAGAGCACATAGCTTATAGTTTATGAATATAAAAGTATAGTGGGGGACATTATAAAATAATGGAAAAAATCTCCTTCGCTAGTAGTTCTATTACCTAAACTTTTTTTATTGTACGTGCTGTTAGGAAATATTCTTTCCAGCTAGTGCTTAAACTAGCCCTACAAGGAAACACCATGAGAAGGGGTATATATATATAATTCTTCTGTACGTGTGTATGTCACTGAACTCCTCCTAAACGGCTGGACCGATTTTGATGAAATTTTTTGTGTGTATTTGAGTGGGTCCGTGGATGGTTTGGATTCACAATTGGACCCGGTAGGTGGCACTGCAATCGGGTTCTAGGAATTTTATTTTATTTTTTAGGGATTTTTTTTTTGTTGATACAGCTGATATTTGTGGAGTTGTGGGCGAAATGCCAAAAATGTAAAGATGTTTTATTTTATATGTGGTCTTGACAAACACTGAATTTGTAATATCTGTGTGATTAACTAATTAGAGTTCATTGTTAATTTGTAATTGTGATGATCACATAGTATTTGTTTTACTATCGAAATATATATATATATATATACTGTTCGTATTATAGACCTATGTACTATTCCCTCTAAGAAGTTAGGGATTAGGGAGGTATCATTTGGAGGAAGTATACCCGCATTTGTGTGGAGGAAGAGTGGAAAACAATTTAGGGAAAACCACCCTCAATAGACCTGAATGAAATCCAACCCCAAACTTCCTTTCATCTCTAATACTGCCCAGTAAGTTACTTATTTTAGTGTTGTTCGGTTTGAAACTGTCTTGCTACTCACCAGGGTAACTCACATATTCATCCGTATAAAGTTGGGAAATTTACCCACATCTCCATGGAGAGAGAGTGTGAAACCATTCAGGATGAAACACTCTCAATACACCAGTACTGAATTCGTACCCTGACTTCCTCGACACCGGCAAACCAGTCTAGATGACCTTGGAGTTTAGTCCACGTGCCTAACGATGCGAGACAGTACTAATTATTATTTGATTGTTAAGGCCATACTTCAGTACCAAACTTATTGAAGTATTATAATAATTATTGTATAATAATTACAATCTATAAATAGTGATTCAGTTATTTCAATTTATTCTGTTCATGAATTATAATCATACTTG
Organism: Timema bartmani; assembly: GCA_902151455.1. Taxonomy (NCBI): domain Eukaryota; kingdom Metazoa; phylum Arthropoda; class Insecta; order Phasmatodea; family Timematidae; genus Timema; species Timema bartmani. The sequence goes on from CABFWB010000941.1 coordinate 19,995, forward strand.
CTATGTTATGCGTTTCAGTTCTCATTGAGTTAAGTAATAACTGTATGGAGATTAAATTATTCTAGCTGGATATAAATATGAGCTGTACATAATGAAATATTTATGATATCTATAATTATTTTTAAATTATATAAAGGTTAGTCACGATGAAATTATATAAATTTAATTATATAAAGATCTGTTGATTGTATACTCTGATGAATTTGTATTATTAAGTTTTGTAGAACATAATGCCATTATTTCTAATTAATTTGATTTTTTTAACCTAACTTAAGTCATTAATTTTATCTATTAGAAAGAAGTGATAGTTACAAATATAGATTTGAAATGTCTATCTCATGAATTTTCTAGTGTTCACCGTACCGATCATGTGGAAAATACAAAGAAGAATTTGCAAGGTCAGGTGACCTTGACTTATTATTCACTCACCTTATGCAAGCCGTCTTTCTTAGCTTGTCGGTGTTGCTATAGAGGAATGAGTGGCATTGATACTTGATATTATTTCCAAGAAACTAAAGTTGGGCATCTCCTTTTTATTTTCATCCCATTGTCAATTAAATATTGAAAAAAATATTTTCTTTACTTTGAGATTCAATACAAATTTTGAGAGGGACCCTTCTGTTGTTACATCACAACATGTCCTGATATTTTTACATATTGTTTATATAAATATTATTATATTGGTACCTAACTTATCTCACAATCAGTACATTAAGTATTTAAAATTACCTAATTATAATACAAACAAAACATTGCTGAAAAATTATCTTTGTTTTTTTTATGCGGCTTTTATTTGTTTGTTAATTATTATAGATTTCATCCTTAACTCAGTCGGTAGCGTGTCTGCCTACTGAGCTGAGGGTCCAGAGTTCAATTCTTGGTATGGCTGAAAATTTATTATTGATGAAAATATGGCTTTACCCTTTCACATTGATAAATTGACGCCCGGGGACTAGATGTTGTGCCTGTCTTAGTCTTAAGATAGATTATAAGTCATCTGAAGCTAATACAAGCCTAACCAAAAATGTTTTTTCCACTCTTCTTCCACGAAAATGCCGGTACACTTCCTCTAACGACAACCTTCCTACTCCCTAAAATCATTAGTGTAATTAGTACATATGTGTATAACCCGGTAAGTTTGTAAGACTTGGTGCTAAAAAAAAGTTTGGATAAAAACCGCATCGGTGGTCACATTGAATAACGCTTCACTGTCTATTAATGTTTCGGTGACAGGGAGATTGGTATTGGAATCTCGATCAGTTGTGATGAGGGTATTTTTTGATCTAACTCCATGCAAATGCAGTAATATCTCCTTTAAAATTTTCCCTCCTCATCCTTATTTGATAGAAGTAATTAATATGGGTGTTTAGCCTAATCTAGTACACAATAAACTACCGTGAAGATCAGATTTAAAGTGTTCACAAATAAAATATATACATATAATTATGTTGAGTTAAATATAAAAATTGACAATAATGTTTAATCCCATAACCTAAAATAAGTTATATTTATTTAAAAAATATATCTAACTATAAATGCTCTAATAGACAACATATGTACCCATTTTTTTATTTAAATGTAATCAATCTACTACGAACATTAATTGAAAGTTGGTTTACGTATATTCCTGACCCTAACCAATATTTAGAATGTTAATTGTATGTTTATAATTTAAAATTAAATTACTTTCCATTAATTACCAACTCACTAAAGCACGTAATAAAAAGAAGTTAGAATTCACAAGAGTAAATAACTAATTATAAAATATATGTGATTTCTAATAAAAAATATAAAGTAAAATATTTATTTAAAAATATTTTTGGCTGAGAGAATCAAAATGAAATGAAGTGTAGATTTACAAAAACCACTATATCATATTATCACAATATTATTAGTGTTATTTTATAAGTGTTAGTATTTCTATTAAAAGCGACAGCTGTAAATTACGTGATTTGAAAAATGAACGCGTGAAAATAGATCTAATGACCATTAGCTTAAAAATCGGATGTAGCTCGTCTTAGAGTAGTGATGATTTATTTTATGATGGAGGTTTTTAAAGAAAAATAAAGATTGGTTTTAATTTCACAAAGCTAACTGTATTCTGGAGGCCCCAGTAGCACTGTATATTGGACAAAACCACTAAGTAGTTGTATATTTCGATTTTTTTACCGTGACATGATACTTCTCTGAGTTATCCACATAAAATTATTATGATAATTGAATAAGGATTAGTAAGTAAAATTTTGGAGAAAATGTACATGCATTTGCATGGAGGGAGAGTGGGAAGACATATGGGGGGGCCCTCAGTATACCCAAATGGAAAGCCTGTTCTTCTTGCCACTGGCAATCCAGTTTAAAACGAGAGTGGCACGTTATACCTTGCGATCACTGAAGCGGATAAAGTGGAGGAGAGGGTAAAATGATTGAATAAGCATCTAATCTGGGATACCTTTGTATAAATTTATATAAGTAGTGATATCCGAGACCCTTAACCAGAGTATTTTAGTGCAATAGAGAAACTTTTGGAACTTTTTCCCGTGTTTAACTGAATTTTAAACTTTTTAAACCTTTAATAACATTTCTGAAGGCATATAACAATTAAATTTTACACAACATCTATTTTTTTATAAGAATTATCAACTATTACACCGTATAGAGAGGTTTTAAAGTATTTGACTATGATTAATTTGTTATTTTTTTGAACCTGTAACTTTCTAATAGAGATTATTATTTCAAGATGGCGTGTTTACAAACATTGATTAATTGCCAGAACTATTTATGGAATAGTATTCCATAATTGTATACCACTTTTATTTTTTTTTGTAGATAAGTCACCTAAATTATAGAAGATGCTGGGTAACTGCAATCAGAGGAAGATGCCATGGCATATTTAATAAAGATTTTATAGGTCTGCCGACACAGTGAGGTCATTAGGGGGATAAGCAATAAAACAGTTTAGAGAAAATAAAGAGGGATATTTGAAGAAAGAAAATTGCTCCAAGAAACACATTATTGCGGTTAGTAAAAACGGATCAGGAAGCAGAGGAGGCTTTCAAAATTAAACTCTGCTGAAAAATTGTACTGCCTTTACAGTTAAAGTAGGAACTAGTTAAATAGTTTCTAGTAATGGGGGAAATTATTTTTCTGTTCTACTCTGCACAGTGTGCATAATGTGACTTGTCTATTTGCCATTCAAAATAATACTGAGCATCCATTTTTAAATAGTAGTGCTAGGCAGGAATGGCTTCAACTATTTATGAAACGTCTTCAAGATATATTACCTTACAGAAAAACTACAACCACCTAATTCCATCGAGCAATAAGGTTCAACAAGGAGAACAATGTCAAATTGTTAAATAGTTAAGAACAGAATTTGATAAACATAATCACACTGTGGACAGAATACTTAACAATATAGAAACCATCAAAAGTGAGGTCTCACATATCTTTACATCGAAAAAAACACACGTCACTACCATCTCTTCATCTGAACGAGCTTCTCTGGTGGAGGTTGTTACTTGCATGGACGCTAATTGGATGTTTGTTCCACCCATGATTATTTTCCCCTGAAAATTCATGACTCTGCAGCTGATGGGAGAGGTGCTCCAACGGGTACCATTGCTGCTTGCCAGACTCCAGGATGGATCCAGACCAATCTACCTACTGAGTGGTTTGAGCATTTTTTTGAAAAAGGAAAATCCAAAAACAGAATCTCCTTTGCTTTTGAGATTGAACGTGCATTACAGGCATTCTAGAAATATGTACGTAATAAATATGGATCTTGATAGCCATATTTACATTTTGTCTCCTTCGGCATATTTCTCACAAATTACATCCTCTGGTCAAGGCCTTTATGACTCCATTGTAAGCCTATTATAGTGAGGACATTTGTCTTTTGATGAGGGAAAATGGCTGACCTTAAATGCATTTTTCCATAGCTGAACATTTCAATAAGACATATTTGGTGTATAAAACAAGAGGAAAAGCTGTAAATGAATCCTTATCAAGGGTATTTATCCTCCAATTCCAAATATTTTCTATAATTCCAAGTTAATTTCTGAACATATAAAAGATAACTTGTAAAAACAACCATCACCTGTTTCTCTGACTACCTTAGTTCCACAACGGTGCGTAGTTCAATGACATATCTGATCTCATATGTTGCGTCTACATAAGCCATTCTTATCTCTCCTGTCTCTCCTCATAATATTGCTTCAGTTCTTAAAATGCTAGTGAGGCAGAGAACAAGTGGCTTAAAAAGTTTAAAGTCTCCTATATTAAAATCATTTCCTTATAAACAGGATCTGGAACAGTTCGTAAATAAGAAGGCTGAAAACAACATTCAAAGTTAAGGATTAAAAAAAAAATAAGCCTATTCAATGGATAAGTAGATCTGCTGCAGCCTCAATTGCTTCTAAGCCCCCAGTATTATAAAATTATCCTACAGAATCAGATTTGAACGAAAACGAAATAAGCTACAGAAATTCCTCTTCCGAATTTATCATTCCAGAAGAAAATCCTCCTCACAATGATGATGTAAAATGCATATTTTTTTCCTGGAAGTTTTCCAACAACTCACGTGAGGAGCAGTGGATACAGTGCATGCATGATGTATCAGTTATGTGCTCATATCAAATGCACTCGTTATGAAATAGGAGTTGATGTTTGTGATTGTTGCTAGTATTAAAAGAGTTGTTCTCCTTATCCACACCAATTATATGCACTGAAACAAAATATATTATTGATGTTTCTTGTAGATTGTCTTTGGCATCTTTCGTTGTATTTCCATTGGTATTCAATATTTTTGACCCACTTCATACTACACGGTTAGTGATTTTTTAAGAGAAAATAATTTTTATTAGTGTTAATCTCTTTTTAAATGGATTCAGTATGACTTATGGCATTGTTCAACAAACGCCTGCACAATTCGTTTAATTTATTTAACTTCAAATACCGGCACCAGAACTAAAAAAAACACATATAATATTCCATATTTGTATCGTCTCCTTGTTAAATTATTGGACAAAATGCTTAAATATATTTTCAGCCTTTTTTTTCACAGTGTCTCACTAACCGTATGGGTGATACGTATATGTAGTAATTATGATAATAGGCTATGGATGAGGAATGCTTGAGTAATAAAAGGGTACCCATTCAGTGGCTGCAAGGTTAAAGGGACCACACTTGCAATAAAGTGGACTGCTGGTAACGGAGATGTCATAAGGATGTTTTTAATTAAGATAACTCTCCAACCTTCCTCCATCAAAATGTAGGAACAGTTGTTAAAATGTTACCTTCCTCATCCTTAGCAAATTAGCGTATTCAGTATATATTATTATTATTATCATAACCTGAACGGGCTATAAGATGAAGTGTTAAATAAAATAGGAAGTGTACCCGCATTTGTGTGGAGGGAGATTGGGAGACCATTTAGAAAAAAAACTCCTATACACACCCAACCGGAATTCTAACCCCAATTTCCCCATCATCAGCATTCTAGTCTATTGCCTTAGACCAGGATTCAGGCATATTTTTGGGCCTAGATCAATTTTAAAAAAAATTATCAGAGGTACCGCGTTTACCCATTGTTCCCCCACTATATTTTTTCTTCATTTTTTTTTGTCCATAAATCTTATATTTATTATTATCAATTATTTCTGATCAAAGTAATTTTTGTCGAATTTAAACACTAAATTGTAATTACTCGATATATTTGCGAGCATATAAAGCACATATATCGAATTTGAATGAAGATGTAGTTCTATTACGCGATCGACAGGAAATTGCCGCGAGATCGAACATTTTCCAACCCCTGCCTTAGAACATTAAACCACGGAACCAGGTATCCCCCACGTTTGATGTCAAACAACATGAAAGGAATATAATAGTAAGATATAACTAGAATTTGACAAAAACAAAACTAATATTTATGAAGACTTTAAAATGCTGTAAGCTCCCCTTGGTTAATTCTTCTTTTGTGTTCTTCAAAATATAATACTAATAATAGTAGTAGATTAATATCAGGGTCGTACATTGAAATTAAACTAAAATGGTGAATGCATGGTTTAAAAAAAATATAACCCACTTTTTATTTTTACCAAATGGGTCTAGTGTATTCCGCTGCTGAAAATGTTGCGAGTATTTTAATACATACCCGGGATAAAGCGGGAAACAAAAGAAGCGGGAGAAGAGAGGGATGTTAAAAAAAATTAAAAAAGTTTAACTCACTTTGAACCACAACTTTGTGAATATAAATGGAGATTATTATTACCATAATCATCATTATTATTACCGCAGGAAATGTTCCGTAATAATTGCCTTCCAGTAACTAAAATACAATCAAAAAAGTTGTAATCGCCGAAACTTTGGTTAGCTATAGAGGAAAATCATGTTCCATAAGTTTTTCAAAATCTGATTTATAAATAAGCTTCAAAATAAAAAGGGCACCAAAATAAATATATCCAAATGAAGACTTATATATATATATAATATATATATATATATATATATATATTCAATTATAAATTTAATACATATTTTATTTTTTGTGCAATATCCTATAAAACTCTTCTTAATCGTTTATTTTAATACTTGACGAATAGTGTATATAATCATTTTATAAATATAATTAGTACTTAATAAGATGTGAATATACCATATTTATATTACGATTGGGTATATTATCTAACAGATAGAATAGATTACTAGAATTTCTTTCACGTGTACATAGATCATTTTATCTGACCTGAAGTTATAAATTTGATACACATTAAATATACCTATAAAATAATTGTAATAAAATAATAATAATATACCCGCCTCGGTGGCGTAGTTGGCTAACGCACCAGTCGTATTGAGCCAGACCACCGAGGACGGGGAGATCGAGGTTCGAATCTCGGTCTGGTGAACTGGGGGTGGTTTTTCCTAAATGGTTTTCCACTCTCCCTCCACGCAAATGCGGGTTCACTTCCTCTAAATTCAACCTTCCCAATTCCTAATCCACTAGTGTAATTAGTACTTAAGCGTATAACCCGAACGATTAGTAAGACGCGGTGCTTAAAAAAATAATAATAATAATATACCTATAGTAAGATTTTATCATTGTGGAGTGTAATAAAATAATAAGGTTGTATTTTCTAAGGGTTCTCCAAATTCCATTCATATGAAAACCAAACATTAAGCTATTACTATATTTACATACAGTAGGCCTTTATTATATACTAAAGTAAGAACTTAAAAAAATTGTTTGACCAGATATTACTATCATAATTTTAGTACTTATTCAAAGAAAACTTTAAACTCAATGATAGTGATTTTTACTTTCTTAGTCAGCATAAACTCTTAATCCAGTATATTTAGGTTTGCTTGAAATTAAAATCAAATACTTGATATTAGATTAACAAACTCAATTTAATTTTATTTCCAAATTAAAATATTTTATGAATTGTCCTACATTTATTGTTGTTCCCATCGTGGATAGAAATACTACCCTGTAAGTGGAACGAACACATTATTATTATCTACATCATGAGGAAAGAACAAAAAATTAATATTATTATCAATTTAATCAATTTGATATAGGCCTATATAAATGATTTCCAACCTAATTATAATAAATAAATAAAATTTGCTAGAAAGTGTATTCTAAAGTAGTTTAATTAGCATTTACTATTGTCAAAGACGTGCCTGCAAACGGTTAAACTTGCATTGCACGTTGTCGCTAATGTCCGCAATGATACCACTATGGTATACCCACCATACTATTCAAAATAATATTGAAAACTTCCAAACAATGAAACTTTATTTTTATTACATACAAAAAAATTAGTGACCACAATGGAAACCTTCAATAAGATAACATTACCCATTTATTGGTTGTTGGTTGTCAATAAAACATAGAGTGGTTTATTGGATGAAAATCATTACAAATCGTACGAGAAACTTAATATTTTTTTTTGTTATTGGTTATTGGAGTCTACCCACACGTCCAGTAATTGGCCAGTTTCCTTCCCAAAACGTGAATTGAGAGGATTTTTTTTTTATGCTCCTCACTAGGACAACTTTCATTGACGATCAATGATCATGTAAATCATCAATTATTCTCATCCGTGATGTCCCAGAGATCTCTTTGTTAGTCGATATGGGTGGTCAGAAAGAGACTGGGGTGGGATATAAACCCCCCTGCTTTTATTATTGGAATCCTCCAGTGGATCATGTTGGTTTCTGATACCAATATTTTATAAACTTTACGGTGCTTTACACAATGGTAGATTAACCTGGTGTGGACAACAGCGTATTACCAGTTTAAACGGGCACATCGTGGCTAGTTTTAAAGTATTGTTACAAAGTAGTTAAAACCCACTTCTGTTTTAAAGTTAAAGTTCACGAAAGCAGTGATTCCCAAAATAGGCGGTACCACCCCAAAAGGTCCATTTTTGGCTTTTGGGGGAAATTTTAAGTACGGCAACTTTTAAGAGGGTGGTAGGGGACATTAAAGTTTATATAGATATTACAAAAATAACATGTTTTAGTGGGAAAGGGCTTCAGAGTTGTGCAAAAACTTCTGACGAAAGCTAGGAATAAACTACAACTATTTTAAAGGAGTGACTTGAGACTAGGACTAGCCAACATTAAATCTGACAGTGCTAGGGTGGAATCTCATAATGTTCAAACCAGCCATTGGTCAGAATTGTGGAGAAATTTGGAACTTTTAACAAGTGAGTAGTTCAGGCAAAGTTTTTAGGTAGGGTATAAATTGAGGGGGCGCGTGAAAAAAACTGCGGTCAAGATTTGAGGTGTGTAATGAGGTTTCATACCAGGTATGGGTTACATGGACCAGATATTGCATTGTAACCAGTGATTGAAAAATAAATGGCAGTAAGAAAGAAAGTGTATTGTGCATTTGTTGATATAGAGAAAACATACCATTGGTTTAGTTGGTATATGTTAAGGAGATAGTTTTTGTTAAGGACGTATCAGTAAGCTAGTGTCAGCGTATTATTAATGGAAGAGTGAATGATTTTATGTATGTGAGCAAGATATTTTGAAAAAAATTGAAGGATGGATAGTGAAATTGACAGACAAGTCAATGCATCTCGAATAATGTTTGGTTGTATGTGAATTATTGCAAAAAATGAAATAGTATCAAAAGAAGCAAATATGACAGTATATAAAATGTGTTACAAAAAACATTGTTTAGTGGATGTAAAGCTTGGGTTTGTCAGGAGAAATAAAAGATCCAAGTTAATGCTGATGGAATGAGATATAGCTAAGAAGTATCTGTGGAAAAACTCATTTTGGAAGAGTTAGTATTGAATGGGTGTGGTTGAAAGGGAATCAAATAAGTCAAAGTAAAAGAGGCATTTTACGTTAGTTTTTGCATGTTGAGAGGATGAGTCACGAAGAAAATATATAATGGTAGATTGTGTGGATACAAAGGAAGTGGTAATATATTAAGAAGGGGTAATGAAATAATTTAATCTAATGTATTTATATTTTAATTATTTTAAAATTTATTCATAAGTATTTAAATCAATTACATTAACAAATTAACCTAAATATAGTTGTGGCTATTTTAAAAGTAGTGAACTAAATATAGTTATACTATCTAATATATAACATTTTAATATTTTTTTTTATTTAAAACCAATTGTTGTTAGAAATTGTGTGACAATGATAAACATTCGGAGTTTTAAGAATACAAGAGCATGTATAGGGAGGGATTATGTTGAAGCAAAGGAAGAATGCATGGATAGGGAAGTGTGGAGAATGTTAGGGATGATGGATTAAGGACAAGAGTTGTTGCTTTTTGAAATATTTGTATCGCTTTTTTCCTACCTCATAGAGGATGAGGGTAGTTAGGTTCTGTACGTATGTAGCTATAAAAAATTTAACCTATCTTTTCTTTTAGCCATACTTTGTTTATTTAGTAAAAATGTTTCACAGGATTTTTAATTTGTGCTATTTTATATTCACCCCAGGTACTTATATTTTCACCCAACGGTCTTGAGGGAAATTAATAAAAATTTATAAAATTTACTCATACATATTTATAATAATGAATTAGATTGAAATAATTAAATTGTAATGTACAATGTAACATGAATCCAATTGTCAGAAGTGAATGATAGGCAAAAAAAAAGTTGGAACTACTGCTATAAGACGTCATTATTGTAAAGGAATAGGAAACTTTTACTTTTACACATATTACGATCCTGATGTTTTAAAACATGTAATCTCTAATGTGGGCAGATTCAAAACAAAAAAAACATGAATATAAGAAATTTTGGATACATACATTCTTTGGGGATAATTCTAAATTTGTATTCACAATTTTTTTTTTATTTGGATATGTAACGCAAGCCTCACGCTTTAGATTGCGTGACCACAGTTGTGAGTAGCTTCAAGATAAATAGACTCAGAATGCTGACATTTTACATAATACTAATGAAAAAAATTAATTATGTAAAGCTGTTTTTTCCCTTTACTTTTTATTATACAAGAGTACAATCCTATAGACGTTAATCATGTAAATAAATTACCTGTTGGTGATGTTAAAAATGTATCCAATATAGTTCACTATTAGTATACGTTGTTTAGTATAGTAGTAAGTCATTTTTTTGTACCCGTAAAATGCCAAGCGAATTCAGCTATTGACTTATAAACTATAAACTCTCCCAAGAATGAATTTACATCGTTTGTTTATGGATTTTATGAAACTCTATTTTTACAAAAAGTGTTGGTGGTAGGTTTTTTCTTCCGCCTTCAGGTATGTCAGGACTCCAACCGATGAGTTTGATTATACGTAGAAAAGGTGTCAAAATATCTTCAGTGATGAGAGGAATGTTGAATCGAGAAAAACATGCGTTCAACCCAATTGGGGAGCTTTATGTGAATTCGTTCAGGATACTTTATGATGTTTAAATAATAAATAATGATAATGAGGGTAAAGCACAACAAATTTTGGGAACATTAACTTTCCAACAAAAAGGAGTGTGCGTTAGAGTTCTTACTTTTGGCTCCAGATACCATGGAGCGATGGCTTCACCCATAAAATATTACTATTACTATTATTACTATTAGCACGATGTATAATAATCGCTGGATTTAAGAAGTACTTAAGTATCGAGATGAAATTTTAAAATAAGTTAAAAAAGGTTGAAAATTATCAAATTGATTTATTACATGTATAAAATAACACCTTCAGGCAACCCTATCGGGATTAGAACCTCGACGATTCCATCAAGAGAATGGTCAGAAGGGCTGATATTCTACAATATGTTTTATAACCAGAATATTGGCGTTAACGGATGGTTTTAACTGAAGCTGGCTTTGGAATACTGTACAAAAGGTTTGGAAGTTCATTATGATCAGTAGGTCCCAGACTTCAATAGCTCATGGATGTTGAATGGGTGTAAATTACAAAATAGAATAAAATGTTGCTGAATGATGCATGTGTGTTTGTTAGATGAACCATTTTAAACTGCCCAATGCTATTGTATGGAGGAAAGCATCGAGGATTTCGCAGAGCTTGTGAGCTTAATACACACTGAGTGCGGTAGATTACATTTTGGATGGATGGTTCGGGATAAAATACAACAATAAAAGAAGATCCCAGGTGTGGAAAATCTCGTTTCTTTTGAAAATGGCAATAGAATCGCAGATAAAAAAAGTTGGTATCAAATATTCATGATTTACTACTACCTACCATTTATCATTTAAAATAGCAAATGACTTAAGATTGATTTCATTTTATGCTTAAATTACTTGTAGTGAAAATTCACAGTCACTATTGAGACAGTTTAATTGATTGCGAAAGTATTTTTTGTCACATTGGTTTTTTGACAAGTATATTTCTAATAATTAACCATACATTTGTTTAGTGTATTTATTTCAAGGCACATATTTGATACAAAATTGAAATAATCGATTGAGATAATGTGTCCATACTTGGTGGTTGAGGACAAAGACTGGGTAAAATATAATTTGAAGGTAAAAAAACTCTCCTGAGATTGATTGGCCAAAAGAGGTACAAGGCGGCTATGAAGACTTTTTAGATTATCAGGAAATTTTAAAAAGTGAATACGTTTTTGACCTACTTGATGTAAAAATATACTAAAGAAAAATTTGTAGCTTTCTTGACACAACGATGTAAGTTATCTTATTCAAAATAAATTAATAGATTCTTAAAGCTCTTCATAGTTCAGTCTGGTATAGACTAATTCGATACCTTCTTTTAACCGTAAAGATTACACTCTGACTTTAAACGGATTCATAAATTCTAGAAGAATTTAACAGAACGTTTTGATAGAAAACAATAGATAACGTTCTAAAGATGTTATCTGGTAGTAAACAAGATAATCTATTTATTTAAATACGAGTATATAGACAATACACGTTAGTATAAAAGAAGACGCCTTCTGGGAAAAGTCTATAATACAATATGGTATGAAGATTGTGGATTTTTTTTAAAGTATATACAATACACACTGGTACAAAACAAGTGAATTCATGCAAGACTTGATGAACTTTAAATATTTTAGTGAAAAGACTGAATAGCCTATATTGTATATGCTCTGGATAATATATCCTGATAGAACATTATTTCAAAATATCACGCTTCAATTCTAGAAACATATTCCTTCCACATTCTCTAAGTTTGAAATTCGGGACCGTTATGATTATTTCTTGTAAATGTAAATACTGTCATTACTTTAATTGATCACTAAGCTACTTTTTCTTAGATGTACTCTACATCTTTCTTAGCTTACAAGCACTTATTTTATAAGTGGCTTTATTGTAAAAAAAAACTATTTTGCTTTAGATGTGTCACCCAGCCTAGTTGAACTTTACGCATCAATTTCTAATTAGGTTTGCAATTACTCTCACTAATAATAATACTAATTTTTTAAATGCTACGTGATTTTTCCTCCTCTCATGAGCTATTCGTAATTTAAAATAATTTAAAGAGACAGGCAGGAGAAAGGTTTTTCAGTTTGGAACTGTATACGAACGACACGGCTCTTGTAGTGGAATCGTGAAGGGGATATCAGCTACGAATATTCCTCAAGATATACTTGCAGTTATAGTTCATTCACGACCTTAGTTTACTTGGATGACAGCTAAAAAAGTTACTAGAAATAATCCCTAATATATCCCTATGCCAACAGCTGACATCTTTCACATTAGAAAACGTTTGGTAATGTACGAATTTGATAGTAATCCACAGTAGCTTAGGCCAAAATTATTTATATTTATTGAGGACGGGCACAAAGATTATTTATCGTTTCATTCCACTTTAAAAAAATTATTATCCACACCACTTTCACCAAAGGTTTAACACATAGCTTCAAAATGGCGACCGACGAATTTAAACCATGTGATGAAACGTGACGAAAACAATTTCCTTACAATGATGCACCCACGCAGTGGATACAAATATTTTATTCAGTTGAATATTTCGAAATACGATAAAATAATCATAAAATAATTTATCATCTAGCTAAAAAATGGCAAGTATTTTCTCTTTTCCAACTAAATACTATGACTGTATTAATAGGTATTAATGCATGCACTATATTACCCATCATAGATAACATTTCAAGACGGATAATAAGTACTTTTAGTTACGTTTAAAATTTTGTTTCGGATTGGGTAAAAAATAAATTATTAAAAGTTATGAAATAGTGTAAGAAAACTTAAGTTAATGTTATTTTAAATGTAAAACATATTATTTTATTAAAAACCTTAACATTTATAACAAAGTAGTGATATTTTACAAGTATTGGCAACCTCAAACCTAAACATACAATTTTTGAACTGTCATCCAGGTAAAAACCTATCATGAACAGACTCTATTGGAGGATGGTCTGACCATCTGGAGGACGAGTATAAACGTGTAAAAGAGAGAACCGCCGTGAAATAAAGGTCGACAATCCGTAACCGATACGATTGCTCAGAGACCAGATTAAGTGTGTACAGCGCTAAGTACCTTGGGCTTAGCAGGACACTAGTTTTATCTTACGAATAAACTTGACCAAAGAATGATCAAGACAGATGCTGGTTACCATAGTTACACCCTTGAACTGATTTTACGCTTTAATATCAATAAATGGTTTGATGATTCTCAAATAGTTGATCAGACAATTCTAGAATATAGGTCTCGTATCGCAGATGTCAGGGGGTAGTTAACTCAACTAAAACATGATACAGGAATATTCAGAACCAGCGTTTGAGAACTGTTGGGGACGCACCATGGCAATTACTTCACGTCTTTGATGTAACTTTGCACCGAAACTTATTTATGTAATGTATCAAGAACCACATCCGGAAGTTGTGCATTATTTCTAAAACAAGGTTTTACCAACCCCCATATCTAACGGTTGGGAACAATGTGAATTACCTTTGGGGGTTTCACAAATGTCTCAAAAACCTAATAAAATAATAAATACACTCATCCATCGAAGGCTCACTAACATTTCCCCGCAGAGTAATGTGATTGCAAATACCTATAAATATATTTGTAGAATGAATCTTGTTTAGTTATTATCTGTGTATACTAATCCTCATACCTTTTCGACTGTACTGTACATCAAAAAATGCGACAAACTCATCATTTAAAAGTACGGTTATAATTATGGTGTGACTTTTAGTGCCAGTGTATTATTTATTTGTTCTAGTGCATAACTTCAGGATGCATCACAGCATGCATTTGGATTAGGACTTGAAATATATTTTTTGAAGAAATTATGTAAAACACAATGTGGAAAATTTCCACGATAGGACTCAGTCAACACTAAAACCAAATATCAACCTTCCTGTTGAAAGATGAGCATGCTGATCAAACCCGCTAGCAGTGGACTCAGTCATGCCAGTGATAGAGTGTAATTGTGATATAATAGTAACTCAATAGAACATATTGCATATTAAGGTCTACTGTCAACGTCGATCAAATGTAGCTATATTATTGTTTCAGAATTGATATCTGTCTAAAGCAGTGGTTCCCAACCTTTTGTGGCCCATCTCCCCTTTCTGGAGGTTGACTAACACCTATCGCCCCCTTTTAATTTTCATTGTATGCCTAATTTTAATTTGAAGTAAAGTGTAAATAATAAAGCAGTTTTATTATTTTAAACAATTTTATTACCATTTATAAAAACAACCAAAGCAGTTTTATCCTGTCACTGTTAAATAAAATAGAAAAAAAAATTAAAATGTAAATTTTTTACAGATATTTTTTAGAAACAAAGAAGTGAAATAATTAACTAAGATCAGTGACGTACATTTAAAAAACAGGAGTACATATTTTCATTTTTAAATTGGAATCTGGAAAAAATTAAGAAAGTTGACAGTTAAAATTTGAAAAAAAATAAATGAAAGTTTGAACACTTTGTTTTGGTTTTATTTTACCTTTTCAATGGCTGCCTTGTGCTTGATGGATTTCAGTTAAAGCTTGAATATCCCGCTTTATGTTCGTCAAGTTCAGGCGCAAGTCTCCTTTGAGGCTAATGTCTAACTTATTTCTTTGTTTTGTGAGGAGCTGGACAACAGAACTAAATCCTCTTTCAACTAAATATGTTGACGGGAACGAGATGAGAAGTGGTTCAGTTTTTCCCCACAGTTGTGGATAAGTGTCCATAAGCTTCACCCAGACTAACTCGTAACCGCTCTGCTTGAAAATGATTTTCGCCTCACAGTCATACTTCAGATCTAGAAGCTCTGTCTGCAAAGAGTTATCAAGCTTATCCACAGCTTCAAATGAGAATGGATCTAGAATTCAATCCGGAATTTGTAACTTGGTCAAATCTTCACATCTTGATTCCATGTCAGTTTTTAACTAGTCAAGGTGATCAGTAAAAACTAGGATTTTGTCATCTGGGAGCTCAGGAGTCTCGTTATCCGACACTGAACACTTTTTAAGGGTCGGAAATTGAATCAGCTCTTTACAACCAATATTTACCTTGTGAATATCAACCTTGGCGATTAATGATGAAATAATTCCTTTGGCCTTGATAAGGTTCATCTTGTTTCCTTGAAGCCTTATAGTGACTTCGTTCATTTTTTCAAAAATATCTGTAAGGTACGCAAGTTCCAACTTGCGTTGCTTCAAATTCTCACTTAAAACAGGATCAGACGTGTTGAGAAACTCATTAACCGTGTCAAATAATTCGAAGAAACGGCGCAAACAGTTTCCTTTGGAAGGCCACCTCACGGCCGTATGTAGAAGCAAGCGTTCGAATTCCTCATCATTTTCATGGCAAAGTTGTCGGAACAGACGGTCATGGAGGGAATTAGCTTTAAGCTTGTTGACACCAGTAATAACCAGTTGTAGGGTTTCATGCAGGACACCACTCAATTTTTTCGCAGCTAAGTGTTGACGATGAATGACACAGTGAATAGTGATGACCTCTGGCACTTCTTTCTTAAGGTGGGCTAGAAACCCAGCATGACGACCTGACAGGGCAGGAGCACCGTCTGTTGCGCAAGCGCTCACGTTTGTTAGGGGAATATCTTTTTCCTCAAAATAATCTTGCACCACTTTAAAAATCAACGATCCCTTCGTATCAGTGATCAAAGTTCTAGCAAATTACATTTCCTCGGTAATTTCCATTTGTTCGTTGATAAACCTCACATAAGCTAATAAAATTGCTTTGTTATCAATCACAGTTTATTCACCAATCTGCAATGCAAATTTACTTTTTTTCAACAAATTGGTGAGTTTGGATTCAACGTCCACGGCCATTTCGTCAATTCGCCTGGAAACAGTATTGTTGCTCAAAGGAACCGATTGACTTATCTTATTACGAGGGCCCTCGCCTAGCATGATTTCAACAATTTTTTTGGTAGCCGGTAAAACAGGAGTTTCGCCAATTGTGTGAGGTTTACCACATTTAGCGGTCAATAAAGACACCTCGTAAGAAGCAAGAAGACCTTTGTTAAGATCGGTTGCTCGTTTTTTAAATAATTCACTCACATTAGGCCGTTTATCAGCTTTAGCTTTGAGGTGTTGAAAATAACTAAGTTCTTTACTCACTTTATCACTGTGTACTCTTGATAAATGATCTTTCATTCGCGAAGGCTTCATGGCTGCATTACTAGTAAATGTTTTATCGCACAAAAGACAATGTGGAAACAGCACATTTTGCGGTGACGCGATAAAACCAAATTTTAAATACTCAGCTGAGTATTGACGACACTTCTTTTTTGAATCCATTGTGCATGAACTTCTACACTTCAAAACAAACGCACAAAAATAGAAAAGACACGTACAAAAACTGATGGTGAGCCACACAAAGGCTAGTGAAGACTGAAGACGAATGTAGGTCAATGGTAAGTGTGTTGTGATGGCAGAAGGGGGAGGGGGTTGAGTCACCAGTCAGCCGCGCTGAGCAACAACAGGTGGGGACTGTGGAGAGGGGTGAGTGCAGTGAACTCGCCGGCAGAGAATAGCCAGTGACTCGTGCTACCGGGCAACTTCTACTGTACGGTACTATTTTAATTTTTCCCCCTTTGAATACTCATCGCCCCCAAATCGCCCCCCACTTATTTATTGCCCCCCTGATAACTCAAATCGCCCACTTGGGGGCAATCGCCCCCAGGTTGGGAACCACTGGTCTAAAGCGACAGATTCAGAATAAATGATTTTATTAATGAGTATATTACAGTATATTTGGTAGCTTTTATAATTGTCGGATTTATCTCATTTTCTGACGGTATCACTATATAGTTCTTCAAAAATGAATTTATTTGAATGGCCAGTTTTACGTGGTATTATCTAACATGTGGAGATTAAAATTGCAAAACTCCAGCTTAACTGAAACACCAAACCTATTTACTCGAAGTTAGAATCTGTAAATTGTTAAAATTTGTGAATAAAATATTTTTGTATTACTTTCCTATGAAACTTGTACCATGAGTACCTTTTTAAAAATAAATTGGAAATATTTATCTGTTAAACGAAGTGTGATTTACTTCAATATAAGGATTATATAAGTTATTTGATATCAACAATGGGCCTTGCACATATGGATGTTTGCATTTAGCTTTTAAAAATATGTGCTAGTTCAAAAACAAGTAATAGGTACAGTAAAATCTATACAAAAACAAACATTTTCAAATGCCAACTTCACTGTTAATCAGATTCGTCAATAGCAACTAGTGATCTATAATGAGGAAAGAGCACTTAATATTGATTAAGAACTGGATAAATAAGAGTACAATATTTAATTTTGAGTAAAGATATCAAGGATTTTAAATATTAATTCATTCAATGGCTATTAATCAATCCTCCACTCCTGCATTCATTCTTTGAAGCTACTTGCACAATTTGATTCATTTATGTTCAAAAAGTTTTAAAAAGTTGTGTCACTCTGAACTTTCTATTCACTCCCCATGTAAGTAAGGCTTTATTTTTTATTAAATACCAGCTCAGCATCCATTTCTTAGAATAAGTTGTCAATAGCTTAATTGTTGAACAAACTGATGTAGAAATTGGGTTATTTAACGTTCACTTTCTGGGAAGACTTATAACTGCAAACTATTGATAAAACAAATCAATTCCATAAGACATACCACCCGGTCGCCCATCCATTATATCCTCCTCCCTGTAAAAACCGAAGTACCGATTGGATCAATAATAATCTTTTCAATTATGTTGAGAATCGAGCCCGGGACTTCAGTTTATTTGGAAGAATATATACCAACAGAGCTAAAGTGTCAGATATTATTTTTCTGAGATAATTCTTTGTAATTCCGCTCGTATGAGCGTTAACTTTATGCCAATGGTTATTTTAATTTCACAATTTTTTTTTCTGTTGCTCACCATATATAAATTGATCATTTTTTAGCACGCATGAACAAGTGGTGCCAATATAGTGGTTAATGCCCCAGGCGAATAAATTGATCATTTTTTAGCACGCATGAACAAGTGGTGCCAATATAGCGGTTAATGCCCCAGGCGAAGTAACGAAACTGGGTTGAAGTTCAGTTACCTAGCAACGAAAGCTGTTGGCCGTTCCGCTGTAATAATTCAAGTTTCTACATTTAATTAATCAATATGATATTTGGTGTTATTACTCTTTTCTATATTTGTATCTATCTTTACTGATATTATTAACCTACATCCTACGTTGAGCGTAGGTTCAAAGGCATCACTTTCTCGATACATTGGATTGGCTAGGGTTCGATTCCCGGCTGGGTGCTACAGGGTGTGGCTTTTCCTTTAATGGTTTCTCACTCTCCCTGCTCATGTAAGTACGTTTTCTATTAGCTCTACGTTCGCCATCATTACCGTATTTGAATAAATATGTAGACAGCTTGGACTAGTAGTATATATGTTTCTCAGTTTATAAGATAATGTTTGACTCCCTGTAAAAACAATTTGTAATACGTGTTAGTGTTTCTACTTTTATTTGTGCTCTACCATTTTCCTAATATTCTATCATATTATTTACTACAAATTGTTTTTGCTCTATGCACTTTATTTAATACATATAACTCCCTGTAAAGTAATTGTAGATTTATGTTCATTATTAGGTTAGTGTTGTAATTTATTTATTTCCTTAGGTCCACAAATAAGGATTCCATCGAGGCCGTATCCAGCCAATAATTTCAGGGTGGTTTTGGTGGGCACATCCTCTAATTGCTGGAGGCTATAAAAAGTTCTAAACAGTTCTAGAAGCTATTTGAAATGTTTTTAATGGCAATATAACCCCCTAACTGCCGAAGGCTAGCAAATATTCTTAGTATTAAACACCTCTAGAAGCTCTCTGAAGTGCTTTTTATGGTAACACAGCCACCTAATTTGTACTTATAGCTTACATTAACTTTGATATTATTTGAATCATAAATAAAGCCATATTTATTTTGTTCATAATACAATTTCGAGGGGTGGGGGCGGGTTTAAACCCCCAAAACCTTCCCTAACTACGGCCTGGGACTTCATTTAAGAATATTAACTTTTGTGTCGTTTCAAATAAGAAATCGAAACCTTCTGGATTTATCTAATATCAGTTAATTTTACATTATAATCAATGTTTGAATAATTATAATTAATACAGTTATTATAAAGTGAGGCAGTGACTTTATTTAAATTCCAATCAAGCTTTTTCAATAAGATTCACATAAAAATTATGAAACAAATCTCAAGCATATATGTTTGGTATTGAAGATAGTATCCTGAAGATAAAATTTCAGGTCTGACCAGCTTTTTTCCTTATTTTACTTTACTGTCATCAGAGACAAATAAGTATAGATTTTAAAAGCAATAGCTGTTTTTTTACTTTTTAAACAACGTCTCAGTACGTATTCGGGATATATGTATATCTATATGTAGTTGTTAACTGTGCTGATGGGATTGAGTAAGGTACAATTCAGATAAAATATACCTGCATTAGCGTTACGTATATCGGATACATGATTTAGTAAATAAACACCTCAATACAACCAACCACGTTTCGAACCTTGAATTACCCTTAGTTGGCGATCCATAATAAATGAACTTGGCATTTATAAAGCTGCCCCACCTGCAAATACACCATCTTATTAATTTTGTGAATTAAATTAACAAAAAATGTCACAACATTACTTTGAATCCTTATCTTGTTTTATAAAAGAAAATATTCTTGTAACAAGCCAGTTTTATTTAAAATTATAATTTAAATTAACACTAAACTAATTACAATAGTTCCTACTGTTTAAATTGATTAAGAAAAGTATATAATTTTTCTGGATAAAAGTGTAAGCTTACTTATTTATTTATTTATTTATTTATTTGCATAGCGTCCTACTACCCTACCGGGCTATTCGCATTTAATCACTCAAATGGTTTGAAGATGAGAAAGGTATAGTTTATATAAAATATCTTCGTATTTACCTGGAGGTAGAGTTGGAAACCATTTATGAAAATAAATACCCTCAATACGTTCGGCTGAAATTTGATGTTCAATCACCTTGACCAGGGGCCTATTACACGTAGAATGCTGCAGCCCTGCAAGTTGCCAAATATTGGTACTTATTACATACAAATTTCTCTCTGACAAATGACCATCAAGCATCTCAGGGGTGAGAGGGAAATATTTTATCGTCCACACTGGTTTTTGCTGGTTCACTTCGTTCCACTATGTCTAGTCAACCACAATAAAATCAAAACATGCTTCTATTGTACGAGTTCTACCAAAATTCAGCCGAATTTAGCAGTGTTTAAAAAAAAGCAAAAAGAAACATATGTGGAGGCAAAATTTAGTATTAAAATCGGACATTGTGACACACTATGACGATCAGGCCTGAAATATATGCTGATGTTTCTGGAATTACCTACTTATGAATAAGTATATTTTACCAATCACATTTCATCGGTTGAATGAGAAAGATGCTGTTATGAGAAGTTGGAGATGCAAAAAGCCAACCACACGGTGGAACTACACGTATAAAGCAGACGTCCGATCAAAATATATCATACACTTTTGATTTCGGTGTCGCAAGCTGATGGGGTATTTCTGAAAGGTATACTGATCGTTTAGGTCTATTATACGATAAACTTGATACGCTGCAAAACTACGTCAGAAAGTGGTATTGCAGACCACTACGTGTAAAGGATAGACCTATACTGGACTCGACCTTCGTTCGATTCGACCCAACCAGACCAGACCATAATTTGTGCCTGCACTGAACACATATAAACATTTCCAGATTTATTCGAGATCTCATGAGGATAATTTCAACATGAGTGATTCTGATAATGATTTAGAATTATTGTTATTGTGTCGTGTTAGTTTATGTTTGAAAATGGCTAATAAGCGAAAAAGGAAGTTGGTGAATAAGTTTAATATGAAAAGAAGGGAAAGTGAGTAATTCATTGCGTGTTTTCCATTGCGGGAGCATACGGAAAAGTTTAAAGAACACCATATGATTACCATATAAATCTATTAATATATTTTAGGAGAGAGTGAAGGAGACCTGAAAAACACAACCAGCTTCCAAAGGTGTATTGAGCCTGGATATAAATTGTGCCTTAGTCAGAACGAATTGAGCAGGAAAAACAAACATCTTTAAATCCGGCCAACGCCGGGGGGACTCACAGTCAAGAGAGTTTGGGCAGTCGGTGCCAGTGTAGTTGATGTGACTGATTTTAACTTTTTTGAAATTTGATTGGTCGATTGGATCGTATCTGTTCAAGTGAAAGTCGAATCCATTGTAGGTATAACCTAAACGGCCTAGGTAAAAAACACTAAATGAGCTTGACGTATATTTCGTTTGTCCAAGGATTAAGGTAGCTACATTGTTAATTTTATGTATGTTTGTGCGTTCACCTATATTGGCAAAAGATTTTTACTAAAAGGGTCGTTTGCTTCATAGTTTGTAAATAGATTTTAACAATTTTAAGTAAGATTTATAGTTCCAAAATGCATCATAGTTATGGTACTATATTTGTTATACTAAAATTTGTTACAGTTTTTTTAGCACTGCGTCTCACTACCCGTTAGAGTTATAAAGTAATGTACTTATTACTTTAATGATTTCAGGGATGAGGGAGGCTATGTTTAAGGGATGTTCACCCGTATTTACGTGGGGGAAAAGTGGAAAATCATTTTGGAAAAAACACACTCCGTATTTCCAACAGGGATTTGAAACCCGATCTCTCCATCTTCATTAGGCCAGTCTAACATTAAAGTGACTCTAGAGACCATTAGGCCACTGAAGTGGAATAAATGATAGTTAAATCCAAACATATTCTGTTTATGAAAATACAGTAAAACTTTTAGAAAATTAAATTATATATAGTATCTTATCGAGTGCATAAACACAAAAACATGTAATTGTATGATAACTAATTTGAAATATACTACATTTTCACAAATTGGTGATGACACTATATTATTACGAAAGTCATTTTATTATTTTTAGAGTGGCGCAGGTCTTGCTAGTCGTAAATTTATGTACCGTGTGGATACAAATCAATTCAACTCAAACCCATGAAAGTCGAGATCTTACTCTATTTGGTTGGTGCATGCCTCGCTAAGTATGTGGCCTGCCTCGGTCATAGTCGCTTTTTAAAATATTGTTAGCAGATTAATACTGACCATGTGGAGCTACGATAGTGTCTAAATGACCGAAAAATATCCGAAATGAGGGCCTACCATATTTTGAACACGCTAGGACTGGTCATTGTACTTTTATCAATAACATCGCTGCACATTTGGGCTAAGGCATCAACATAGTCTGGTCTCATTTGATAGTTACGTATGCAATAGGGTTCGAAACCCTTCCGGGCACACAAAGGGCAATTATCATAAGTGGATTACCATTTTACTTTCACACAAATTCGTAGTAATTTATTTATAGAATTCTACCTTATTTACTCCTACTCCTTTACTGTAAGCGTGCGGATATGGTGGATGTATTGTAATGTTTACTAATCCTTTTTTTTTTCTCTTAGAAAAATTAGACAGCCCGTCACTTTAATGTCGGGTTAAAATCATGTAGTGAGCTCTTGTGTGACGTGACACAATTTAACTAGAGCCAACTTTTTGGAAGCATCAGAAGCATTCGGACATTTGGGTATCCATAGTTTCTAAGACGCGATTTAAAAAAAAAAGGCAAATCTATTAATTTTAATTTTTTAGCAAATTTTACGGGTCTTCCAAGAGAGGGTTCACCAAGATGACACACGTGGAAAAGACGCTCGCCCGAAAGAGGGTCACAATCCTAATAACGAATAGACTGGATCAATGAAAGACGATAGAATATCACTTCATAACCAGTAATAAACTCAAGGATATCTTTGACAAGTTCCTGGTGCCAGATGATTAGAAGAGATAAGAATGGCTGGGAGGGACAGTTGTGCAATGGCATGTTTTGATCTAATTTAGAAATCTGGAGATAGATTCTTGATTGCAGGACCACCTCAAGGAAAGGTGGTGGGGTGAAGCGGTTGACTACTCGTGGCGCAAAATTGTAGGAGGTTTCTTGCAGCCAATGGTGTATTTAGAATAAAATAAAATGACAACTTCTTTTATAAAATTATCTATAACTGTTCATACTAATAAGATATTGAAATAATTTCCATAAACATTTCAATACGACTTGTATCGCTCTTAGGACTATTAGGGCTTATAAAATTGGTCCTAATTTCAGATAACAATATAATGTGGTTGAGATATAGGCCGATGTAAGTTATTTTGTTATAGTTGAAATTATTTTAATTTTTGGCTTATATAAATTCTAACGTTCTTACTATCCATACATTTTGGTTTTATCTGATTGATTAATGTTATAGTAAAATGTAACATTACTTTTTTGGATGTGTCTAAATATTTAGTCATTTAACCATTTTCCTCAGTTAAAGTAACTATGTTATCTACAACCAAGAAAACGTTGCGATATTTTACGATTCATAATCCTTGTAAAATGATGAGGTGCAAAATATCGCAATACCGATAAATATAAACGACATACACACATACATAAACACACACACGCGCGCGCACGCGTGCGCTGTCGGTAAGCGAAAAAAAAATCGTTGGAACAAAGAATTTAGGAATTTTATCAAGCTTATTTAACTTTAATGAAGAAACTTCTTGTCGTTGTTTCAAATAATATTTTTAGCACCACGAATTTTCATCTGTTCGGGGAACACGCATATTTACTAATTAATATAATGTTTTAAGGAAAAGGAAGGTTGTAATCTAGAAGATATTTACTCGCATTTGTGTAAAATGAGAGTGGAAAACTATTTAGGAAAACCACCTTCTATAGATCCGACCAGCATTCTGACCCCAATCCTTCTGTCATCGGGGATCTAGTCTATTGCGAGATAGAAGCCTTAGACCATGCAGTCACCAAAGAAAGTTCAACTAATAGCTATAAATCATAACTATATAAAAATTAACCTAAAGAATTTAATAATGTTTTTTCATGTTTATCCTCTCAATTTTTACAGAAAGATGCAGAGCAGAAAGAATAATTTATGTGTCTTGCATAGTAATCCGATTAGTGAGTAAATAGTAAATCAACATACAAAGATCTCCATGATTTTTTATCACGTACCTAACTATTTACTTTAAATATCAGAGGACAAATTTTGGACCAAAATTATCATAGATGCATTCACCCTGGCACGAAATTATGCTCAAATCGGTCTTGTCTCGCTGAAAGCAAGCATCGTTGGAGGTATTTCATGCCGGGGTGTTGCGAATCCTCTTTGTAGAAAGATTTTGGTGTGAAACACTAACATTTCCTGCCAGTTAAAAAATAACTTATGAAAAGTTCCGGATTCACTCACATCGAAAGTATAATTATTCACCTCTTTGCCAAATGATCTCAATTGACATCACGTATCAAAGATGAAATACATATTTGCCGAGCGGAGCTGCTATTTGAGTAACTTTACAACAATTAGTTGCGCTTCACACGGCCATTTTCTCGATGCACGCAATCTCAAATATGCATCATGTCTACAACGCGTTTTGATTCTATTTTATTTTCCAATGAACGATTTCTGCCGCAGGCCTGGCCGGCGGATAGCATTACTTACTCATCTCACTACCGAAAACTTAAATGCCTTAGCACACTTAGGAAAGTAGTTTTTGTCCTCACAGCATCCTAGTAACTTTTAAGGTTACACACATACATTAACTACGGTAGTGAAATAGAAATAATTAAGGTATAATTTTGGAGGACACGCACATATTCGTATAGGGACAGTGGGGAAATTTTATGTAAAATCAGCCTCAGTATATCCAAAAAGATTTGAGTCCCTATCCTCGCTCATCACTGACAATCTAGTCTAACACGAAAGTTACACATTAGACCATGCGAGCAACAATGTGGGTGTCTGTAGCTTGCTGTCTTCACATAATGGAGGTAAATAGAGTATACGCAACTGCAACGTACATACTGTATTACACCCAAGGATACAGCATAAAAAAGAAACAAAGGTGGTTCACCTTCTGATTAATAAATTAAGGTATCATTCATTCAATTTTTTCAATCCTTTTATAATGTCCATTAAGTATGTTTGAAGTGTTCTGTTGGCAACACTGGGAATAACTTTCAGGAGATAGATGATCTGTGACGACCTGAATCGTGAGCAGTGTCAAACTTTGAGGCGTGAACAACAATTAACAAGTGCTAGATTAACCTAAGAATTAGTTTAAACAAAGTGTGCACTATTATTTGCAGCACAAGTATAATTCAGAATCTTACATTGGAGCTACGGACTTAAGTATTTGTCAATTTATTTTGTTACTGGGCATACTAAAGTAATCATGTCAGCCTATATTGGTCCAATTACGGAATGTAATCCCCTTGTTCATGAATGGCAAGTGTTTGAGCACAAGTTGCAATCGTTTTTTGGAACTAATAAAGAGGTAGATGTAAATAAACAAAAGGATATCTTGCTAAGATTATTACATCAGATTGCGTACAAGTTATTAATAGACTTATGAGTTCCCAACAAGCCTGAAGATAAGGCGTATAAGGAGATTAAAATGTTACTCTCATCTCATTATGTGCTGAAGGTATCCGTGTTTAAGGAATTATATCTATTATATCAGGCATCCAAATCTGAGGGGGATAGTATTGCAGATTGGGCTACTAAAGTCCAGAATTTATCAGCAGATTGTAGTTTTGGGACCAATTTGGAGTCCAAAATCATAGACAAATTTGTGATGGGTCTAGCAAACGGGAAAATAAAAGAAATATTGTTCACAAAGGATCCAATAACCTTAACGTTTTCAAAAGCTAAGGAAATTGCAGAACAATTTGTGACAAAACAGTGAATTGCTATCCAACATTGATGGGGTCAAAATAAAGGAGGAACCAAAAATATTTAGGGTGGTAGAATCAAGAGCTCAAGGAACATCACAAAAGTTATCAGTCAGGCCTCCTTGTAAGGTATGTGGTTATAACAACCATGTATCTGAACGATGTCGATTCAGAAATTATATCTGTAATCTATGTGGAACTAAAGGGCACTTAAAGAAAGAGTGCAGAGCTTCTAATGCAGTTTCTAAGTACATGATAACTACATCTGGTGAACATTCCAAATTCCAACTTTTCAACATGATCATGGAGAATCAAGGAATTCCTCCGGTGCTGGCAACGGTTAAACTTCAAAATAAATATTTCACTGGAGAAATAGATTCAGGAGCAGCCTTCAGTGCATTGGTTGAATCTATGTATATGGAAAGTTTTTCTGATAAACCCTTGAGACAAACAAATCAAACTCTGCTATATTATTCCCAGCATGTAGTGAAACCCCTGGGCCGTTGTTTTATAAAGGTAACGTATAAACAGAAAAATAATGTAATAGGGCTCCACGTGATGCCAGAGGGGGGCACTTTGTTATTAGGTAGGGAATTCATGAAGACTTTTGGGTTTGAAGTGTGTCAAACACATCACATGACATCTGAAGATGAGTATTTGTCAACCTTGCGGAAGAAGTATCCTACAGATTGTACAGACGTGATCCCCGAATCTGATAAAATGGTTTTCGCAATGCCGTCTATCTGTCTGTCAGTCTGTACCTCGGGCTAGAGCCTGAACTATTTTACTGATTGAGTTAAAACTTTGTATCCATGGTTTTACTAGTGTTGGCCCAAGGTATTTTTGGAATTCGATATCTAACCCTAAAATTAAGGGTAGTTTTACTAAGGGCGTAAAGAGAAAAATTCGGTTTTAACGATTTTGATTAAATTTCATTTTTAAACTTAGATCAATATTACAAACCAAATGGCTACCCTCGATTTTTATTCAAAATGCCTTTTTTTAGTGTTCTGGCCTGACACGTAAATTCTAATTTTTAATTATATCTCGGTAAGTCCTTAAGATATTAAAATACTTATGATTGCATACAAGTACATCTATTTATAATAAACATCTTTTACTTGAAATATATTTTTATTAAACCAATATTTATCACATTATACGCAAATATATTATATATATATATATATATTATATATATATTTATATACATATTATATATATTTATATGTATATTATATATATATTATAATCTTTTCTAAAACTTAAGGTAAAGTATTATGACCGTCAAAAAAATCTAACCCAAGATGTTAATGTATGTAGACGCTTCATGACCACCTGAACCATAAAAATTGGTTTTTGAAATTCTATCTGTCTGTGTATCTGTCTAACCCTAAAATTAAGAGCAGTTTACTAAAGGGTGAAAAGATACAAAATTGATTTTCTCAAAATCTGCTCTAACGATTTTGATTAAAATTTGTGGCTAGGCGTTGATTAAGATTATAAACAAAATGGCTATTTTCATTTTTCCGTGACCATGACTCTTAGGGTAGTTTACAGAAGGAAAAATTTCCATATCTCCGCATTTATTTGAGATACTAAATAAATTATCATTGTAAAATTGTACTATTATTAAACAAAACAAACTTTTATTTGAAATGTATTTTTTACGAAACCAGTAGTTTCTGAGATACTGGCATATTAATACAATTTTGTGAACTTTAGTTGTACAGAATACTACCCAATTTAAACGCAATAATTCTCTAATGCCATAAAGTAAGCAAACAATTAAGTCTTTAAAAAAGTTTGTGTTCTTTTTCCTTTAACCTCTTAGGGGAAATGTTTGTACAGCAATGATATATTTTTATTATTTTAGACTCATTAGTCAATATTTACATTTTTATTGGTCAAAATTCATAAATGAGGAATTTAATAGCAATGCGATAACCATTAGATATACAACTTCCAATAAAGTGTTGAAAATTTTAACCGGAGCTCGAAATGTTAGTATGAAGTTTTGACCCTTTTAGACCCAATATCGATCTGTTTTATTGGTCCAAATATACAAATGAGGAATTTAATTCTTCAAAAATAATATTATAAAATTTAAAACTTGGAGTCAAAATATGTTTTACGGTAATCTAGCATAATTTGTATTTGGATTTGCTCGTGTATATTATCTTATTTCACATATATATAACGAGTTTTGAGTAAATATTTCCATTTTTACTAAACAATGGAGCAAGAAAGTCAGTGCGGCGCTCCGTACCATTTATTGTTGCTAATGGTTTTAAAAGGAGAACCAATATCAAACACATCTATACTAATTTAAATCCTAGATATTATTTATAATATATTTTATAGTAAAAATGTAAAAAATGTTTTATGCTAAGATTGTAAACCTAGTATCACAACATGCAAATTCAATTATTTCAGAGTGTTTAATGTGAAATCTAATTCATAGCTTGGACATAAAATCAAAAAATGACAGTAATTAAAACAAAATCACGGTTTTATGGGAACTTCTTATTTTTAAATTTTTGTAATTGTTAAAGCCAAATTTTTTTTATTGAGGTTAAGTTGAAGCTCATAAAATTTCGAAAAAGGTCAAAGTTTCCAAGGCTTCGTACAACTTTAGTGAATGTATAGTCTATCTAATCTAACTTTTAGTATAAAACTACCCCTAACTTGGTAGTCGTCGTCGTGTAGCTGATGATAATTTACCTCCCATCTTGTCCTGAATGATATCATGGCAATGGAGGCACATAAGGTAAGATAGAGGGTAAGAGTTGTCTCTCTTCCTCACAGACGACGACAAAGTCCAACTTGGTAAGCTGCGTCAGTGTGTTGACGACGTGGGAACGGTATTTGTGCATTGACTCCAGAGGATTCCCTTGTAAAGTTAGGTTTCTCAGCTTATCCACTTTCCTAAGTTTAGAGACCTCCACCAGGCTGAAGATACAATTCCCGTGCAGGTACAAGGTCCGCAGGTTGGGGATTAGGAACAGTTCATCATCGAGGCATCTGGTGTGAATCGTATATTCATATGTGTGCTAATTCTGGCATGCAAGTTACAGTTCAATTTCCATAGTAAGGGCCTTTTCGAGAGTACAAAAAATAAAATCTGCTAAATTTGATAATATTTTACTAAATTAGGCCTATTAGAATTTTTAGCCTCACGTCTTACTACCCATTCCTGTTATACGCCTATGTACGTTAAAGGGTTATTGATAATCAGGGTTGAATTTTAGAGAGTTTGTATCTGCATTTGCGTGGAGAGAGAATGAGAAACCATTTAGGGAAAACCACAATAAGTACACTCCACCGGGATCGAACCATGTTCTTTCCAACATTGGCAGCACAGTCTATCACGAAAGTGTTTTTGCAGTTATTATTTCGAATTCTTGTTTTGTTGTTTACAAAAGAAAACAAATATTTTTGCAGTATAAATATAAAGTTATAATTTCTTCACATGGTGACCGCAAGGTCTTGAATATCTTTCAGGTTAATCCTTAAATTTAATGAAGATTTTTCTCGCCACTTAAAAAGTTTCTCAACTAAGGCCACTAGGCTCATGAAAGATATTTAACAAGTGTTGAAGTCATTATGTGAAGAAAATTAAACTCCATATCTCTACGGGATAAGTATTTATTTATTATGGCTAAAAACAGCTTTTATATAAAAACAGGAAAAAAACACCGCCCTTTTCTCCCATAACCTGCAATCCCACCTAAAAGTTTCTTTTCATTTAAATCCTTCCCGCTAGAAAGTTGATTTGCTGCTAATTCCTTTAATTAAGCTATAAATAAAAAACCTTAAGCAAAAAGTATCACTTAACCACAGTATTCACCTTATCTTGTTGAATGAAAGGTCAATCCATGCCAGAGCAAGAGGTTGTTCTAACAACTTATTGACCAGTTCAACAAGTCCTCTCAAACTTGTAAGTTTGTTGTAACTTAGCCACAAAGAGCGGGAGTAATAAAGGTTTGTCGGACCGAGAGGTGGACATTTCAAGATCCTATCAGACCTTGGATTTTCTACTTTAATTTCATCCAAACATTTCAGTCTGTTGAAAGAAAAGTCTAGCGGAGAACCCTGTCTAACCTCGTCGATTTCATCTCTGTAATAAGGTTTCTTATCAAATCGAGTAAAACAATTACAACAATTTTTCATGATTTTGTATTATTTAATAAATCCAAATAAGCCTCACTTGAAATTTATTTCTTTTACAACGTTGATGAGCAACAGGCTAAAAATAGATTGGCTTGTTGCAACAATGAATAATTGTGATCATCAATCAGTTTATTTATAATGGTATTAAAGGGAATGTGAGTTAATCTAAATATTTTTACATAACATAAAATATTCTTATCAAAACCAATAAAATATTGCTTTGGTAGATAAGATTATTTCAATTTTCTAAACAAAGTATTGGGAACAGTTATTGAATATTTGTCATATACATAGTGTCATTTGAAAAAAAAATATATGTAAAGAGAAGGAGTTTTGTTCAAAATTCACGAGGATCATGACCAATATAAAATAATTGTGTATGTAGAAAACTAAACAAAGATATCTGATAAAGTTTTTTTAAAGAAATAGTGTTTGTTTTAAAAACCGTAAAAACATTATTTAGCTAAAATATTTTTAAAAAAATAACCATTTGAAAAATTTGTGTTCACTAAATGTAGATTTCAAAAGTTTGCAAAATGAAAAATCTGGTGTATTAAAATAAGGTTTCTTATCAAATCGAGTAAAACAATTACAACAATTTTTCATGATTTTGTATTATTTAATAAATCCAAATAAGCCTCACTTGAAATTTATTTCTTTTACAACGTTGATGAGCAACAGGCTAAAAATAGATTGGCTTGTTGCAACAATGAATAATTGTGATCATCAATCAGTTTATTTATAATGGTATTAAAGGGAATGTGAGTTAATCTAAATATTTTTACATAACATAAAATATTCTTATCAAAACCAATAAAATATTGCTTTGGTAGATAAGATTATTTCAATTTTCTAAACAAAGTATTGGGAACAGTTATTGAATATTTGTCATATACATAGTGTCATTTGAAAAAAAAATATATGTAAAGAGAAGGAGTTTTGTTCAAAATTCACGAGGATCATGACCAATATAAAATAATTGTGTATGTAGAAAACTAAACAAAGATATCTGATAAAGTTTTTTTAAAGAAATAGTGTTTGTTTTAAAAACCGTAAAAACATTATTTAGCTAAAATATTTTTAAAAAAATAACCATTTGAAAAATTTGTGTTCACTAAATGTAGATTTCAAAAGTTTGCAAAATGAAAAATCTGGTGTATTAATCGAAATGTAAAATGTAATATGTATTACGGTATTTGTATGATCGTTGAAATAATAATAATAATTTTTCACGATATATGATCACACATCTAAGATCTTATTTTCCTTTTTATTAAGTCAACAACCTGAAGGTTGGGTTGATGTGATTTTTATCCATCTAACGCTGGGCATATACTCATCCCTTCGGCTGGTTAGTGCTGCCTGCACCATCTGATAGAAATCCCATGTACTAGAGGAGTTACGTATTGTTGTTCCCCATTGCCTTCCACACCGAATTTATATAAACGAGTGCATAAGGTCCTACCAATTTATTACGAAAAGGTATTTTCACGACTACTGAGGTCTATAAATCTAGGCTATCCACCTTTAATTACAAAAATCGGATAGTGCTGATTAAGGTAACATTTTAGAGAAAATGTATCCGCACTTGCATTGAAAAAAGAAGGAAGCAATTTAGGAAAATTTACTTTCAGCACCATCGGTAGATTCAATCTCTGACCTATCAGTCTTTGGCCAACAAGACCAGTCAGGCTTGACGCCTTATTACACGTTTCTATTTATGCGGGTAGTAATAACTCTTTTCAAGTGACGGTTAGCTTAGATATAAGATAGGTTTTTTTGAACTAGTCAAATAAAATAATTAAAAAGTAAGGAACGGAAAAAAGGATGGTATAAACATAAAATACTTCGTCCTAAGCCTATCGATTATGCTGAAAAAACCAACAAATAATTAATGATCCATAAATAAGCCAAATTATTCGATACCTTAATGCCTTACTGGTATCTAAAGAATAATACAAGGGTAAATCCAGGGCCTGCTGTCGATCTGTGCGATTGGTTTTAATAAGGCTCCTTCAAAAATAAATTTATTAATTTTAATTAATCGAGTTTTTTCAATTGTTTACTCAAGTAATGAAAAGAGGACATGTAAGAAAAACACAATTTGTATTGACAAATTTGAAGTTTTAGTACAAAATACATATATCAAAAGCCAATTTCACAATAAAATTAATAAATATTTACATGGGCCTAAAATTTTTGGTAGATAGTAATAGAAAAAAATGTCAATTTAAAAATAATTAATTAGTTATTGTGCTAAACTTACCTAAGAGGTTTAGTTTTAAAGCCACTTACTTTTCTGCAAATTACAGCTAAGTTGAAAGAGTTATTGACTAGATCATGTAGGCGATAGTGTGATAGCCAGCTGGTAGTGTAAAAATATGTCTTTTTAATTAAAAATAAAACTGATCAAGGCCATAGGCGGGATACAGTAATGGATGTAAGTAAAGAAGATAGGGCGAGAAAAGTGTTTGTCATTATTCATAATATTAAGGTATTGGCATCAATATTTTTGATTATATTCTATGCATGTTTGATCACCTTCATTGCAACATCCCTCCCCCCTAGGATTCTTAATCTTAATATCTCGATTCTTAACTATAAAATGCCATAAATTCAGTAAATTGAAGTTATTGTATTAAAAAGTTGCAATATTTGGTGAAATGAATTATTATTTATTATTCATTATTCCATTGTGTTAGTTAAACTCATTTAAATGTAGGAAAATTGTAAATTTTATCACCCACTTTCTGCAAGTTTTCAGCACTATCCGAATGAAGTTAGCAGTCCTGTGAAGTCTATTTGTACTTAAGTTTGCAATTGCTCTTTTTTAAAAAGTTTCATCATACAGCATTATAAGTGAATTACTTAAATACTCAATAGCATAAAATGATAGAGAACAATTATTACTACGTACCTTAAAATCACAAACTAGTGATCCCGTGATTGTGTCCTCAAGTTCACGATGTATGTAAAAGCTACAATAAAATATATCCAAATTGCTTACTTTTCTATTAGTATCTGTTGGTTCGGAGGCCAAATTTCAGCTACCTAACGTATCTACGTTTATTGGTTTTATAGTTATAGCATAGATCCCCACATACACACACACAAATAAATAAATTATATTTTAATAGATGATTAGATTTACAATTGAGACAGAAACTAGCTTATTCTACGTCAAAAAATAAACAAATAAATTACATTTAATAAATAACTTTATTTTATGTTAAGGTGGGAAAATAATAAAGTTATAAATTATGAGAAATCTTAGTCAAGGGGAAATAAGAAATCAAGGTTAAAATCCAAAAATTAAAATGGGAATGAACAAGAATCCTTGTGTATCCATACTTAAATAAAGCATTTGAATCTATCAATATAAAATCGATAAATACATTATTCAACAAATAGCCCATAAATTACTATTGTTTTGAATATATCACTTAAATTAAGTATCCCAAATGTGTGAAGTTGAATTTTAGTTAACACATCTTACTCTGATTCAAAAGTTGAATACGCAGCGCTATACATTAATTTTTAGTGGTGCGCCAAAATAAATTATTTGGGAGAGGGGGGTGGAGCAAACAAGGTTGTGTCCAGGATTAAATTTCGGTGGGGAGAGGGGATTTAGGAGGCACAGTAGCTCGATAAACACCAGAGGCGAATACAATTTATAGTTATTAAATGCCTCTGGATGTCAATTCCATTTATGTTGATTAAGGGAAGCAATTTCAATAAAGTAATTGACCTTAGTTTGGATACAATGTATTTAATATTTCTGCCCATATTTTTTTTTTAAATTTGTAACTTTTGGTGCACTTTAAACATGTTCTTAACTTCATATTTTCCTCTAAAACTGGGACACTTTTAGTGTTTCAATGAGAAGATTCAGTGGTGACGGGGACCGTATTTGTTCAGAAGGGAGGGGGCGGCTATAAAAATAAAGATATTTGCCCTCCAATTCAGGGATGCTTTCCAGAAAAACTTTGCCATGAGCTGTTTAAACTATATTCAAAGGAGTATTTTCTTTGAAAATAAAAAAAAAACGTGATTCTATAAGATTTTCAAAGTAGTCCTTGTCTGGCTTTTTACTTTCTCTCTATCTTACAGGTAGAGAAAGTATGNGAAGACATTAAACAGTTTGAAATGCTCTTAGGTGGACAAAGATGCGCCTCTTTTCTCATTGATTATATATCATTGTATATTATTTTATGCGTGTTCTTATGTGGAGTGGTGATGATACAATGTACATTATTCCATTCAGAAATCTTACGAGTTTATAGAAAGAGAGAGAAAGTCTGTGCGGTGTGCCGTACCATTTATTTAATTTCAGTTAGTTTTCTCTAGATGCCATTAAAAGTGGTCCTTCCCCTAAATTCTTTGATAAATGAATATCCTATATGGAATATTCTAATACTGAAAACTACATACCCCTAAAAGAAATTTGGTATGGTCCTTATCTGGCAAATATTTGAAAATTTTATGCAACTACGAAATATTTGAAATGGTACGCTCCCAACTAATTTTTTGAAAATGTAATACCTCTAGTAGTTATTTAGAAAGCCATCAAATTTTTGAAAGTCAATATGAGGAATGGGGGGGGGGGTGTAGTACTCTCCTATTCACTTCCCCTTCCCCCAGACACACCAATGCTAATTTTACACTGTAAGGTGGCAGGACTGTCTTGATCAATCATAATATGGCGCAACAGTAATGACCTTATGGGGGACCAACTATTTTAAAACCAACTATCTTAAAAAAAAGATGGATATTACATTCAAACTGTTTTAAAGAAGCATGGTATGTTATTTTAGTTATTTAAAAAAAGGGATTAAAGTGCATTTCCTTAATATTCATTATATGAGGCAGACTACGATGCTTATACTGTTAATAAAATCTCTCTTCCATTTTCAAAGCTCAGCCGTGAGTTTATTTGTAAGCTAACCCCCCACTTTAACTCACCCTTCTTGCTCACTTATGTGTGGACCAGATAGATGTGCACATGGCTGCTGTGATCGGTGCCTTTGAGATAAACTATATGCCAGAGTTCCAACAATATTGTTTGGTATATAAGTCTCTGAGCCTCAAATTTTCCAGAAATAGATTTATCTAGATAATATAATTACTGTGACTAGATTTTGATTACTTAAAAAGGCTTTTCTCAACACAAATTATTTTTTTAACCTACTTATTTCCACACTTGATGGATTATTTCAATAGAACTTTCCTAACCATAATTTGGTCACTTTAACAGACTTGTATTCACACTAATTTGAGTACATAAACAGACTTGTCACAAACACTAATTTGATTACTTTAGCATATTTGTCATCCAACTTATTTTATTTCTTTGAAAGACTTGTCTCCACACTAATTGGATTACTTCAACAGATTCCTCAACCCACTAGATTGATTTCTTTCACCGAATTGTCTCCAAACTAATTTGTTTATTTAGCAAAACTCTCTTCACACTTATTTTATTAACTCAATACATATATTTCTCTACGGATTTAACAAAATTTGACTGACTTGTATCAACATTAATTTAATTAATTCAACAAACTTGT
The DNA here is from genome assembly GCA_902151455.1 of Timema bartmani. NCBI lineage: Eukaryota > Metazoa > Arthropoda > Insecta > Phasmatodea > Timematidae > Timema > Timema bartmani. The sequence goes on from CABFWB010000941.1 coordinate 56,498, forward strand.
ATCAACACTAATTTGATTATTTCAACATATCTATCTTCAAACTAATTTGATTTGGTACTTTAACGTAAATATTCATAAGCAAATTTTATTACTTCAAAAGTTTTATTTCTAAACTAATTTAATCACTTAAACATACTTATCTCTAAACTAATTTTTTACTTCAACATATTTATCCGTAAATTAATTTGATCACTTCAACAGATTTGTAATCACACTGATTTAGTTAGTCGTATGTACATGGGTGGACAGTTGACCATTTGACCCCATATTAGACCTATAGAATAGGGATGGGAAACTATCTATAGCACTATGGATCGTATCTATAGTCCTCACTATCGTACACTATCGATAGTAGCCACATTGCTATCGATAGTGCTACTCCTGAGTTTGAGAGTTTCAAAACTAAATGTTAGAAAAAGGGAGAAAGGGAGGATAGCTTGGAGGGTAACAATTTTATGAGAATTTTAATGCTTACTTATATTTCACCCAATTAGTTTATTCATGGATCTTCGTGTTCCAAAAACTATTCTTTTAGTGAATTATTTGGATGGGGGAATAACTTTTTCGTCAACCTGACAAATATGTTTTCCTTTCTTTTCACCATTTAGTGCTCATCATGCCTCACTCAAGTTCAAAAACTTCGGATATGTGGGAGTCTTTGAGAAAAACAAAGTTGGACTACCTACTGCTAAGTGTAAAGTGTTAAAAACATACTGCATTACGTCTAGTCTTAGAGACCATCTTTTGCGCTATCACAAAAGTGTTCACAGGTGAGTTTAGTGATTACGGTAGTTGAAATGTAAAAATGTTGTTTTAAAATTATACCAAATTTTTTTAAATGTAGCTTTTGTAAATATTGTTTAAATTATAGAAATCAATATCAGTATAATTTTATTCCTAACTCTGTTTATCCTCTTCAACGTTTTACAGGCCATTAATGATTGTAGGAATCTGCAAATAATAATCGAAAAGACTTCGTTTCATTCTAATCGATTAAGTTTATATTTATTATAAACTGTATTCTAAATTTTAATAATAGCCAGGTTCAACAGTATCGAAACTATCGATAGTACTGACAATCGATATTTTACCAACCCTAACAGAGAGAGAGAGAGGCCAGATTAGTCTAGTGTGAGTCTTTGATCAGAAATGAGAGGTTTCTCATAGTTGATAAAGAGAGCGTGTTGTAGAATTTGAACCAGTCTTGAGTTATGTACTGTCAGACTAGTGTACTGGGGACCGGTATTGGAGTGACGCGTGTGGTGTATTATACTAACAGGGGCTGATATAGAGGTACGAGAGTTGTGGGAGTTGCGTGCCAAGAGATATATAGCTCGGGAATGCGTAAAGGGAATATGTAACATGCGTGATGTAAGTAGGGACTTATTATATTTTAACACTGACTTATTTAAATTAATTAAAATTTTTTTATTTTGTGAGTGTCATTTATTCATATATTTATTTATTTAATTATTTTTAGTATCGCGTCTTACTAGCTGTTCTGGTTATACGCCACGTATTAATCACACTAATGGCTCAGGGATTAGGAAGGTTTAATTAAGAGGAAGTGCACTCGCATTTTCGTGAAACGTGAGTGGAAAACCATTTGGGGAAAACCACCCTCAGTGCACCCTACCAGGATTGAACCTCGGTCCCCCCCCCCATCTTCAGTGGTCTAGTCCAACACAAGAGTAGCTCATTAGACAGGTGACCTGGTGGTCTAGGGGTAAGGTGTCAGACCTCTGTGCTGAGGGTCCGGGGTTCAATCCTCGGTCCCGGCACAGATTTATCTGATTGCCAAACCCTTCCTTCACCTCTGACAAGATGTGTATTAATCACAACTTGTGAATGTGAGGAATGCCAGGCCTCTACCGTGGTTCGGATTCCACGTTAAACTGTAGGTCCTCCATTTCATCTCACAATCACCCTACCATTGCACATTAGCGTAAGTGCGTATAACCCGAACGGGTAGTAAGACGTGGTGCTAATAATAATAATAAGCTCATTAGACCACGTGCCCACCGAACCAAGTTAAGTGTATTTATTCATCCTATTGAATTATTATCAAGTTTAAATAATTTGAAGTAATTTTTCTCGATGTTCTCTAGTATTTTATCAAATATTTGTATAGGTTTGAATATTTCATATATATGTTCATTTATATTTCATTTGTAAAGTAACCCGATAACTAAATCAATGTGTATGGCTCAAGTGTACAGCAAAATATTAAATATTAAGTTTTAATAAATTGCTTTGTAGCATTTAGGCTACTTACAGTTAAATTTCATATTTATTTTTGTATGAATGAGAAGAGTACCATAAAAAGAGTAAGCTCAGCAGTGATTAAAACCTATTCTGCCATCCCGTGAACATGATGAATTTAAGCCTTATGACTTGACCCACCATTGCGGGTACGTACTCTAATATACAGTTATACCATGTTTGCGTAAAATGGGCTACACCACAGCTTAAACTTAAGCAAACTTTCAACTGCTCAACATCAAATATAGTAGGATTTTGGTAGTAAATAATTTAAAACATTATACTTATTTATTGGGGAGTAGTATTTATATTATTTTATTATATTAATGATATTATTTGGTAGTTATTCAAACAATCTCTCAAATATGATTGAAAAATATCAATATGGAATGAAGTATAGATATAATAAAAAGTTTTGGCATCCTTTTAGGGCGTGGGGTGGGGCTAATGCTCTATATCTTGACCATTCGACCTTATATTATTTCTGATCTCCTGGCGTATGGGGGAATTCATTTCTGAGGTGCAGGAGACCATTAAGGTGAATTCCATTATAACCAGATGACAACAAAAAAAGCATGCCAAGGAATGAGAAAGAGGCAGTTGTGATATTACAGTAAATCTAGAGGAAGGGGACGTGAATATTACTGACGTAGTGCCGCATTTCTATCCCAAATTAGATTTGGAAGAACATTACAGCCTTAACCTGGCTCTTCATCACTTAGTAAGGAGTAGCCATGAGAAAGGTAACACGATAACTTTTCTAACACCTGAGGCACAGGACAGAATACAGCTAAAAGCGGCCAAATTACCGACAGATATATCCAAATTAAGGGAAATTGTAAACAAAGTTTTTAAAAGAAGGAAGAATGGGATTTGGAAGAGGTATGTAAGAACCTTGTTCAAGCACACGGTTGCACCACGTTCGATACAAAAGAGAAATGGCCGAAATGTTATATCCACACGTGCCATCCGTGATTGAAGAAAACAAGAAACTAGTAATAAAAATAGGACAAATGAATGCGATGTGAAGTGCAATCGTGATGCAAGAAGTGATGAAGGTGGCATAAGAAAAGGCGTTGGATGGTGTGTGCCTACAGGATCCCTACAGCACCAGAAACGGAACTACCCCGCATATGCCAAAAGATGCCAAAATTATATAAAATGGGAAGGCACCACTGATTGTCGTTATAGTGCTCAACAGGTACGTATCAGTAACAAGGAGTAATCAAATTTATAATGAGAAGATCATATGTGAGGAAATTCAAAGTGGGTTCAGTGGATGTTTACTAGTTAACATGTATTTTCAGTTCCGAGGGAAAATAGAACCTTATATAAAAAAACTATAAAATTTAGATGAGGCATTCGCTAATATACTGGTTGTATACATGATGGATGCAAATTTCAGGTCTCCAATCTGGCATAAAAATGACATAAGAAGGGAAGATGGTAGAATAAGAGAGTATAGGGCGTATTAATGAGGGAAACTACTTGAGGATACAATAACAACAAGGCATCTGGAGGTGGTAAACCAGCAAGGAAATTCTGCAGCGTATGTAGGAGGGGCAGGAGCCAGCTCAAACATTGATGCCGCCTTGTGTAGTGTGGAAGCAAGAGAACTAACAGGGAACTGGCAAGTGCATGATTGTGAGACATCCAGCGATCATAATCTGAAACTTTTTAACTGGGTTAAAAAGTAGACAGGGAAAATGTAGGCACGTGACTCCTCTACAACTTGAAAAAGTCAGTTTGGGTAAAGTTAAAAAGAGAGTTGGTACTACCAAAACCTGGCTCGCAGGGAGACAACATAAACCTGAAAGCGAAGGAAATAACGTGGGCCTTGCAGACAGCTATGAGGAAAGCAATACCAGTTATGAAGGAAGTCACGAGACGTGTAGGAAATCGACCATGGGTTGAGCAACTGCAAAAGCTACGTGAGTATGCAAAGAGAGCAAGATGAGAATAACAAAGATGCCTAGAGCCAGCAGGAAGACTCCTATTATTGAATATCTATTGGCAAAGGAAGAAATAATTCGAAAATACAATGAAGATTGTTAAAAATGTTAGCTGGTAAAAATTTGTTCAAGAAAAATTACCCTTTCATATTGAAGCAGGGAAAATTAGACCCCCTGCTCTCATTTCAAAACTCAAGAAATCAGAAGGAGGAAGGACTAACTACTGGGAGGAATCAGCTAGACTACTAATGTATGTGTTGCTCGCTGAGGATAATGCTGAGGAGGGGGATGAGGAGAACGAAAGAGATAAACAGGATATTAAAATTGCATATAATAATGAAAACGTGATAGTGGAACCTGTAACACAGGACGAGATTAAAAGGTTAATAGCAGGGATGAGAAGAAAGAAGGCACCTTGACCTAATAGAATCAGGGAATAGGTGATTTAGGAAATCAGTGTATAGATAGAAACCTTTATGAGCCAGCTCATGAATGAGTCCTTGTAACAGGGAATAATCTCAAATGTGCGAAAGCGGAGTGAAGTGATAATTCTGAGTAAGCGGGGGGGGAGGGGGGGACAAAGATCCGTAACTCCCAAAGTCGTACAGACCTATATGTTAGAAGAAACTGCAGGAGAAAATTATATATAAGATACTGCAAAAACCTAGAGAGGAGGTGGGAATGCACCCTCAACATTAACGGCATTAGGAAAGGCAGGCTTACGGAGGATTTTATCTGTGCTGCTATTAGCTTGGTAGAAAAATCTAGGGCAAAATATCTTATAGGAATATTTGTGGACATCTCAGGTGCATTTGATAATCTATGTTGGCCAGCCTTATTCAAGAGATTAAGACAATTTAAAAATTCCGGGGATTCTCTACAGAAGATTTAAGGACTATTGTAGGGACAGGTATGCAAACCTGAGATGCCCGGGAATAACAATAAGCAAAAACTAACAAAATTATGCCCACAAGGATCGGTCAATGGTCCGATATTATTGGACGTTTGTCCCGTGTCACTGGATTGCTGGAGATTGAAGCACTCACTTAAGTGGTGGGGGTGATTGCTTTTCTGATGACTTGCTGATAATGGTGGAGGCTAGTTCAAGGAGGAACCTGAAAGAAAAAGTAATAAGGTACTGAGTGGATTGTATAAATGGTGTAGGAAAAATATACTCAGTATGACGCTGGCGAAGACAACCTACATGCCGCTCAGGGGAGTACTTAAGAGAGATCCTATAATTAAGATAGCAGAACAAACAATTAGAAGGAGCAAAATGGTTAGATACCTGGGGGTGACGATTGACGAGAAGCGTAACTTCTTAGCTCACATGGACAACTTATGCGGGAGAGCCTTGTGGTTTATGAATGCGATAGTCAGTATAGGGCAACTTAAGTTCAATCTGCCCTTAAAACAGATTAGACTATACTTTAAGCGTTGTTGCTGTCCATAGCGGGGTATAGAGCAGGAGTGTGGGCACAACAAATGAGAGGGGACAGAGCTAAAAGGAAACTCAGAGACCTTCAGAGGAAAATTTTAATGATACCTTCTGGGGCCTACAAAATTCTACCAACAAACTCGTTGTGTGTCGCCCTAGGTGTCTGGCCCCTAAACTTAGAGGTACGAAAGACGACCACTGGATATTGACTTATAAAAGGCAACCTAGACAAAGTCATAGATTTAACAACCAACGGTGTAAGCACCAAGGACGCTATAAGAGAGACCCTCTTGAGGGAGTAGCAAGCACACTGGGAATACCACAGGTAGAAGGACATTCCATTTTTTTCCAAACGTACAAGAAAAACTGAGAATGAAGCATCTTCCACCTTCCCAGGGACTTGTCCACTATATCACAGGGCATGGCCCATATCGAGCATCCCTCTTTAGGATGAACTTGAGTGAAACCAGTCTTTGCTGTTGTGGAGGAGAGGCGATACCGGAACACTTGACCTTGGAATGTATATTTACGTAAAGGGAAAAAATGGAGTTACTAATGCCTACACAGGCCAGTGCCATATATCCATATATTGAGGGATGTGGACCAGTGGAGCTACCTCGATGAGATAGCGGACAGGGTATTGAAAGCAGAAAGGGGCAGGCATATGGACGAACTGAAAGAAAGAAGAAAACAAAGACAGGACCAAGACTTGAAACAAAACAAACAGGAAGAAATAACTGAGGAAGACGTGACAAGTGAAGACCATAGAGATGGGGAAGGAAAATCAACATCTGACTTAGATGAGACTGGTGAAACAAAACACAGAAAGTGTAATAAAAGGGAGGGTGGACTAGTGTTTGATTGACTCTGGATAAATCTAGAGCTCTAGCTGAGGAAAGGCGTCTCAGGAATACCATTAATGAATATCCTGATGAACCAGGGACTCCTTAAATACCAGGGTAAAGTGTATACAAATGAGACATCGGAATTTGTTCCTTATTCGAAGAGCCCTGATCACTTGGAAACAAGCGTGATGCTGGGCTGAAGCTATCGAGAACCCCAGGGATGTTGACTGGCCACGGTAGGAAGTGACCAGAGAAGAAAATGAAGCCAAAATAGCTTCAATACGGAAAGAGGGACAAATATAATTATAAGTCATCATAAATTAAATAAGCGTATTGATATAAAGTAGACAGAGCTGCTAACAGGCACAAGTCGAGGTAAATTGGTAATTATCAATAATAGGACAAGTAGTTTTCATAGTAGTATATGTTTATATTCCATAATTATTTATGTGTGTGAAAATTTTAGATTAACTATATAGAAGGCATATTGTAATATGAAAAGAGCAGAAAAAGTCCGGATTTATAGTAAATAAGATGTCATGACTGATGTATAAGGAAATTGAAAATAAAAAGATCCCCAGATGATACGTGAGAATGGCGATGGTGGAAAGCAGATGAGACCTCTAGTTTAAATTAGTTTCCGAACCACGGTTGGGGCCTGGTATTACATATATTCACAGAGCGTGAAAGCAAACGCTTTGCCTGAGGTGAAAGAAGGGTTGGGTGGTCAGATAAATCTGAGGCGGAACCGGGATTTGAGCCCTGGGCCCTTAACACACTTTTTTGGATGTAGAATGGGTTTTTATTTTGATACTTCCTAGAATATTTGATAGAGTGTTCTCCTTTAAGAAATTTAATATAGAATGCTGGCTAAGTTAGGAGTTGCCCGCTAATGTTTCATTAAACATTCCCTTTTGGGTGAGCATAAATTAGAAACAGCCCCAACCCCCGCACTCCATGTTGAGCACGCGCGGAGGAACATGTAAGAAAAGATTGCAAGGTTTAAACTCCAGTACTTTGTTTGGTAAACAGCTTCTGAAAGAGTAACTTTACAATAGCTCTTTAATCTCGCGTCATTATTTTGCGGCTTCTGAAGGATTTGACCAAAGAGTTCCTTCGCTGTATTAGGAGATAAGAAATATTAGACCAAATTCAGTGGCCAAATGGTCTAAGGCATCTCTCTGGTGTTAGACTGATCTGCTTAAGACCGAGAGAAGGGGGTTAGAATCCCGATCATGTTTACTGAGGATGGTTCCCCCTAATTGGTTTTCCATTCTCCTTTTTCTACGTGAGTGTAAGTAGATTTTATATAAAATGTTTCCTTCTTAATCCCTACCTCATTATGGTAGTTATATATATATATATATATATATATAAATATATATATATATACGTTTANTATATATATATACGTTTAGCCTGATCAAATGTTAAAATGCGCTAGTTAAAAAAAGAAAATATGTTGATGGAACACTAATGGCATACTTTAAAAACTTCATTCCGACCTACTTTAGTGCTGACACGGGTTGCAGACGTCCAGATAGCCCACTCTATTCAATAAGTTGTTTTTTGCAAAATTTTGTTTTTCTAAATATAAGATAAGGCTCCAAATCCCTATAAGATTAAAAAAATATATAAAGTTTAATAAATAATAAGGTGAAATTAGCTGATTTTTGACTACGCTTAACGCAAAATGACAAATTTATTAATTCAAATTTAATATTTAAAAACAATAATCTACTCTTACTATAAACAAATGAATTACTTTTATAACGGGTTCATAAGAGCACTTTTTAGGAGAATTGAAGATTTTTTAAGAATTATTGGTGATTCATTGCTGCTATACCCATAAGACCATTAAAACCATATTCAATCATATTAAAAAGTTTTGTTAAAGCTTTGCTTGGAATGACTTTTCTTGAGGGATAATTGTTTCTCAAAATTGATTTACATTTTCTCAGAGCTGTTACATATCATTTATAAAAAGCTAATTTAACCTTTTGCATTATTATGGATTAAATAGCCAAGAATTATACTTGGTATTTACAGTTATATTCACATCTAAGCATCATACTCTTTAAATTAAAAAATGGCATCTTGGTACAGGAATTAAAACTAGGAGCTTTGGCTTTGTACGCCAATACTCTTACCTCTGAGCTATACAGAATTTGTACAGTGCCCTAGGTCATTGCTCAATCAAATTTTAAGGCAGAGTCTGTGATTAACGTGCAGAAATCGTCAGCTACTTATGAGCGATCAATTAAAAACTCAATCTATCAGATAACACATCCACCTTCGATTCGGGAGAGCTTAGTGCTGCCAACCTGACAAATTTATCAAAGCGCATATCATGATGGAGTAGTTACAGCTATCATCTGAATATTGTCAGCATAAAGCCCTCCTGAGTCTAAGATGGCTGCTTTTATCTGATAGCCCGCGATCTTAATTGATCGCTTATATATAGTTGACGATTTCTGCATGTCCCTCACAGACTCTACCTTAAACTATGAGTGAGGACTGACCCTAGGCATGGACGACTCCTGTAAAGCTCAGGTTTAAGTATTTTTCATACTATACCAAGTGTCCTAGGTTCAATTCCCATGTTTCAATGTAATTTTTCAATTTAAAGAAGAATACTTTTCTTTGGCGTTTGATTATAGAACTAAAAATATAATTTTTTAATGATATAGGGGCATTTTTATATATTTCATATACATGATGGCTCGAACCATAGTTCATAATAACAAACCAATTACTAAATAATGATGGACTTCCGAAAGTCTACGGCATGTCTCAGCGTTTCGGTAGGAGTCCCCTTATATGGTGGTCCCTGTAGAATAGTATACTGACAAGCTTAAAATAGATAAACAAATATAGCGGGATGCTTTTTATTCTATACTTTGATCATTTAATATGCGCCCCTAGATAAGATATATTTTATTACTTTTTGACACACGATTCATACAACAATGCTGGTATTCTGTTTCACTCTATCCGCAGTCTCATCAGCTTCTCTCTCTGTTATCAACAAGCACTGAGTTAAAGGGGGGAGTGAAACAAAAGTAAAACTTATTCTGTCTAAAATTATCATGAAAATATTATTCTAGTTTGTGTTCTCCGCACCGCGTTTTACTCCCAGTTTGGGTAGTTTACTTCTCTATGCTAATTACGCTAATGGGTTAGAGATGAGAAAGGTTGGATTTAAATGAAGTGTACCAGCATTTGCTTGGAGTTAAAGTGTTAAAACATTTGGGATAAACCAGCTTCAGTACATCCGACTGAGAGTACTACTATCTCCCCGTCATCGGCAGCCTATTCTATGGCGGGAGGGTTAACTCAGACCATGCTGCCACCGAATACGGTCCATTCTTGTTATTTGGAAATATTTAAGCACATGTGTATTGTATGAAGGGATGTGGTATCGAAAGGAAAATTATCAAAACTGTACTTATTGAAAGAATCGGAAGAAAAATATTGATACCGTACTAGTATCGAAAGAAAAGTATCAATAAAAGCAAGTATCGGTACTGAAATTTCAATCTGTAAAAATATTTTATCAAGAAATAATATTTTGCATCATAATTGTATTTTCATATGTATTCAAACACTGAAAATTTTTATGGTTTGTAATATTTTAAAACAAATTTCAAAAGATGCTTTTTCGCTATCCAACTTCTTAAAAAACTTCCATAATTCACTTCTGGGAGGTGTCTTTTTTTAACTACATTCGTCGTTCCTATACTCTATCAAGAGAGATTGTTAACTACTGAAAAACAATAGAAGAATGGATGCCCTGCCCTGCTTCATCTGCTTAAACAACGCACATAAACCTTTCTGCTTCGTTTGCTTGAAGCACCCTTAAGTTGAGTGAATTCATTGAGCTGTACAAAAGCTTCTTTTTATTAGTTTGTGACGACCGTGTTCATTGAAAAGGGGGTAGTAGACTGGTCTTCAATCGCCCCGTGCGTCGCCTGGTCAGGCATCAGGCTGTATTGATAAACAAGGGTGACAAAACAGCTGTTAATTATTATTATGACCTAAAAGAGAGATAATTCTAGATTTTCTACTTGCTTGTCATGCAGAAAGGAGTGAGAATTTAGAAATAATGTCATTTGTTCTTCCCCCACAGTCCACCCTTGTAAATATTTAATCCCAGTATGAGTGAAAATAACAAAAAAATTGTTTCTTTCGATACCAATCCAATACTGGAGTGCCAGTACTAATATCAGTAAAAGTATCGTAAGAAGTATCGAGTAAAAAATACTAGTATCGAAAGGGAAATATCGATATTAGTAAAGTATCGATACTTTTTTCACATCCCTAATTGTATGGTAGTTTACTATACTTCTTGGGAATATTAAAAAAAAATTACAAACTTATTTCATAATTTCTTGTACAAGAAACACTTTAGAAAAATAATAGACCATTATCCATTGATTATGAGAGTGAAATATTCAAAACAAATGACACTCCTGTATAAAGATAATTAATTGATCTGTCAATATGGTTTTATTTTTGTTGAACTTAATTCCATTGCCAATATATTTGAATTTGATTAATTCAAGCGACATGACTCAACACTTGTTTGGAACAATTCAACAATCATGCCTTGGCGCACACTTGACGACTTCAACATATTTGCATTAACATCAATTTGACTACTTCCACATGCTAGTATCTATACTATCTTGACTACTTCAACATACTTGTATCTATACTATCTTGACTACTTCAACAAATATGCAACGACACCAATTTGACTATTTTAACATACTTGAATTGACCACAACTTGATTTATTCAACATACTTGTCTCGGGATTAATTTAATTAATTTAAAAAATTTGTCCTAACTCTAATTTTAATAACGAAACATATCTGTGTCGACACTGATTTTATTAATTCAATATACTTTTCTCAAGCATTAATTGATTTCTTCAACAGACAGGTATTGCCATCCATTTATCTACTTTAACAGGCTTACAGCTGACTTCGGTGGTCTTGATGTAAAGTGCTTGCTTCAGACCCAAAGTTCATGTGATCACAACCAGCCAGGGTCAACGTATTTTTCTTGAGTGATAAAAATCCATAGCACAATTTACATCGGAGGAGAAGTAAAGTCGTCAGTCATACATCGATCGAGGCATGTAAAAGAAACCTGGACGGTATGTGAGAATACTGTCCCGACAAAATTGGTAAGCCCTTTCACTCTCACTCATATAAATTATTGTGTGCTGATATAATCATTAGGTTCAAAAAGTGAAAGTTAAATACGTCAAATAAAAAAAAAATTAAACGAGCTTATAACCTGCAAAGGCTATAACAATAACAAAGGCGTGAGTATTATCTTGTCTAGTTCACTGATGGTGGAAGTTGGGGTTCAAATTTTGGGCTTTTGGATTAAGGTATTTTTTAAATTTTTTTCCCCCGTTTATTTGAGGTATTTAGCGTGCACCTTCTAAACTAATTTATTATATCAGCAGACTACTTATAAACTAGCTTTAATCTAGAACAGACACAACACCCTGTCCCCAGCTGTTAATTCATCACTTAGAAGGGGGAAACCCTCACTATTTCATTTCACCTACGATAAATTTTTCGGCCATTCAAGGAATCGAACCTGGAACCCTTATCTCAGTAGAAAAACACGCTAATGACTGAGATAAGTTGTCATACGTGTTTCTAAATAATTACTCAATCTCCCTTTACGTAAATTCTGGTACAATTCTTCTCAAATAATATCTCTATCCCTCACTTGTTAGTGCAGAAAAACCTAAAGGAAATAAAGCGTGGATAATAGTATAGCAATGATAAGAATCTCAATTTTAATTTCGCGTCTGACTTTAATAAATAACAACTACAGTGTTTTTCTCGACAGTCCCAATACTATACAGTAATTGGTAATAAATACAACTCCATCCCTTCCTTATACAAAACAAAGCTATATGTGTATTTTAGTTACTGTACAATGTCAGTGAATCATGGTCCCCAAATACTATTTACACTGAACATAAAATGTGATTACTTGCTGTGCTGTTGTCACATATGACAACCAACTCATGCTTTGGTAATACTTGTTAGTGGTTAGGTAATTACAGCTCACCACCACGTCAGACTGTCAATGTCGACCACTGATAACAATGAAACTTGTTTTACAGTAGTTATGTGACGTGGTCATACAATATACCTATATATCTGCTGGTACGCTCTGTTACTGTAGTAATGTCAATGAATTTATACGACAAGGCCAAGGGTTCAGGAGAAAAATCGCCCAAGCCCATTTTCTTGCTTTCCCAAATCACAGATTTGTAAACATTGTACAAAGAAAGTGTCCAGTTATATATTGGTTTTCAAACCAGTTTACAGCCAAAGATATTTTTTTAAATACCTTAAATAATTTTACTATGAATTTTGATCCTTGTAAATTATAGTGTCAATACATTATCAGATTAAACAAACTATACGGTTGGGCAGCAATTGAGACGCTACGATCTATGATTGGCCATTGGTTGGTGATAATTATGATGATATTAAAGCTCTACGAAGTAATTATTTGTAAGTGGGCGGTGGTTTGTAGTGGCGTAGTTTCTAGCACTCACTTTAATTATAATAGCTCAACTTTATTCGCACACTTATTGAGGGTTTCACTTATTATATTAATAAAAGTGAAACGGTATGCATACACTTTACTTCGTAAGGAAACTCAATCATCAAGCTACATGAAGTGGTCCACCTGAACTATTCTAAAACCAAGCTGGAATAAGTCCTCTTCAAGATGGTACTCGATACAATAAAGTTTACAGTTAAAGTCCAACCAGACCTCAGAAAGTTAATTTACAAACAAGTTCACTAACTCGACAATATTGTGAGTCTAGTACGCAAATGTCGAGACCAAGTATATGGGCGACTAGCATGTTTCAACGAACAAGTTTGGGCTATATCCCAATTAGGAATCCCTCAAGTTGAAGTTACTACTAGAACAAGTTAAGTAATGATAACAATAAAAACTCGGACAGCAAACACTGGAGCTTCAAGCCCCACAGGCGTTTCTTAGGACGCTGCCTACTTTTAGCTAAATAAACCTAAAAACTCAAGCTAAGCCATACCACTACAGAGAGACATAGGCTGACTATCAAGAATTACTAAGGCCTAAGTAAAGACAACCAAGCTAGCAATAAACAAATGACCTAATTAGGTCACTAATAACATAGAACCAATCCTAAGCTACTAGGTCTGAGCGTTTCTCGAGTCAACTACGAGGCAGAGTGATATGGAATAATTAAAACAAAGCTTCACTAAGCTCTCCTCACCATAACAAACGTTATTTTACCAAGAATAAACTGTCGTTAAGTAACATATTGCTACTAAGCTGAAGCTGAAAGCTACTTTTAAAATCAATCCAAATATAAACACTCCTCAAACATTATTTCGCCAAGAATAAACAGTCGTCGGGCGACAGACTGCTAAAGGGCTAAAGCTGAGCACTACGACATTTATAAATCGAAGCAAAACTAAATTCTCTTCAAAATAACAAACATTATTTTACCAAGGTGACACAGTCGTTAGGCAACGTTTTAAGTTAGATCCCTATCGGGGATAGTTAAATAATTTAAACTCAAACACCTAGGTCAGTGTCATATTGTAGATATAACCAAATACAAGCCGGTATTACATCCTTGAAGTGGCGGGGTGCTATCTTCCTCTGGCCATGGCGACAGTAGAGTCCACCATCATTCCGGTCTTGGGTCTATGGATAGTCGTGTGGTTGGTCCTCGGGGGGTGAACTGAGATCAAGACGAGTGCTCAAGTGCGATATAATATACAGTAAATTTTATTCAGACCAGGTACCTCGTTTTATATGGCTTTAAATTAGCACATGACTGGGAAAGCGGGAGGTGGGGGAATCGACCAATCAAATCCGAGAACCATCAGACAAGGTGTAAAGTTGAAATGGAAGGGGTTATCGCGCAAGCGCGATGAGCAGGAGTTGAGTGAAGTAGATTCATTTTGTTTGTAATTTGTTGGGAAGGCCAAGTCAAAGAGAGTCAATAGTGCGCCGATGTCAGGAGATCTAGGAGAATGACGCAAGCACGAAACGGGCCACGGTAAGTCAACTGCAATCGATTATTTTTGTTGCCTCTAGAAGTGGTTCTAGGTGTTTATAATGCTTGTATGTGCTGGATAAATCCTATTAGCATGGCACAGAAGTAGCATCTACGGTTTAGAAAACTGAGATTAACGGCCAGATGGCTCGTTGGGCTGATCACATGACACCCTTTAGCCTCAAATGTTGGCAGTATAATCGCTAACGGTGTCAGACGTTCGGTCAATATAGTTCACTTGCGAGCTCCCAGCATGGAATTTTTTAGTTTAGAATCAGTTACAGTTCTAACAGACCAATTTAATATCAACATTTAACATGTTAAACAAATCATTGTTAAGTGAATGTCTAAAAGCTATGCATCAAAATGTTTTCACCCCTTTTAGGGTTACTGTTCAAATACTAGGTAATTTTAAAATTTACAACATGTGTTTGAAAGATTTTATTGTAACTGTTAAAATTCATTACAATTTAAAATATGCAACATGTCCATAACTTATATGTTTACTGTTCAAAAGTCAAGAAATTTTGAATATACAACATGTGTATGACAAATTGTATTTTACTACTGTTGATATAAAACACAATTTAAAATTCACTACCTGTTTTGACAGTTTTTATAATGTTGTTTACAAATATGAGTTGGTCAATGCTTTCACCCTTATTATGTCTTTTTTAGGAAGCACAAAATAATAAATAAATAATGGCGATTGAGGATAGATAATTAAACATGATGTATGCTCTACAGAGATTAGTTTGTGGATCAAGTGTATAGTAGTAGAATAAATTAATTAATTGATATCAGTTATTAGGCTTAGTTTCATTCAAAATTTTCAGGTTAGGTTGAAACAAATTTTGGGAAAATATATGGCTATGAATAGGCTTAAAGCTATGGATAGCCTGCATCCGTGTTCACGTGGTAAATAGCGTCAATCTTGCCTATTTTGGTTTTCTACTGACAGAGAGGCTAGGGTTGCAATCCTGGCTGTGTGTGTTTGTTTTTCCTAAAGGGTATTTAACTCTAGCTCCAGGAAATGTCTGGTATATTCACCTTGAACCCCACATTCCTTAACCCTGTCTCATTATTGTAAATGTACGTGGATAGCCAAGATGGATAGTAAGACGGAGTGGGCCCGTGAACTAAATGTCAATTCTGGTTTGCCGTTGACGAGGGTATTAGGGTTCAAATCACGACCAGGTGTAGTGAGGGTAAATTTTCCCAAACTTTTTTGTGTTTTCTCCACTCAAATGTTGGTACATTTTCTCTATTTTATACCTTCCTCATTCCTACACAATTATTTCAAGTACATGTGGATAGAGCGGAATGTTAGTAAGACGTGGTGCACAAAGTATTTCAATACAAATTATTACGTTTACTTCTCCCTTTTCATTTTATAAGACTGTACTTCGAAAGTACCCTCTCTTATTGACTGTGATCCCAATCTTCGCTGAGAGGCACGCACAAAATTAAATTCCAACGCGAACCAAATCAACGGAGCGCCGCGTCAGGACTTTGCGTTTGCTGACGTTCACAAGCCTAGCGACGTTTCGAATCGAAACTCCTTCGAAGTCTGCAAACACCCTTGACTTAGAATGTGACCCAATGAGTCGGGGACATTTATTTTTGAAATAAACCACACAAGCTACATGCCAAGTGATACTCCTAAATAATGGTATGTGTGTATGTGTGTGTGTGTGTGTGTGTAATTGTTTTCTCTTGCATTTTGGGTATCTATTGAAGGTTGACAAGTCTAAAACTTTAGTATATTCAGGGTGAATTGAGGGTTGACAAGTCTAAAACTTTAGTATATTCAGGGTGCGTCTGCCTACTGAGCAGGGCCTGGATTCAATTTATTCTTCTATCAGTTTACTGACACGTATAAATTTACAGCCAGACTATTTGTAGTTTAATTAAATTACTGGGCTAGGTTTTACCAAGGTATAAATTATAGGAAATATACTCGCATTTGCGTGGAGGCAGAAATAAACCATTTAGAAATAAAACATTCCCAGTACCCCTGGATGGGATGGTGAGTTGAAGGCTAGTTTGCATTATTTTACACCAACCCTTGTCAAATTATGGTTCATGGTCCTCGTGTGATTTGTCACGTACTTTACTGCGGCCTCTAAGTGATTTGTTCCACTCACCCTTATTCCATTGGTATTTATTAAGTCACCTAAATCTAAGAACGCTTGTTATAAATCATGAATTCTCACTATCATGTTAGTAGATGTTTGTTTAGTTCTAACCCAGGTAATCTTTACTTTTTATATATCGTCAATACACACACTCTTCTGTAATAATTTTACTATAGTTGTTTACTTCATTTATTAAATATCTACTTTTTTTTGTAGGCCTATTTGGCACTTGTCTGGAGATTATTATTTCACAAAGCCTTAATTTATTTATACAATAGTTTATTGATATTTTAATCCAAACTTTATTAGTCCTTTCTTCTAAAATAATTATGAATATCTATGTTACAAATATTTTGTCATTTAGTTGTTATCCAAAATCAACAAGTGTTTCTTTTTGTTGCAGCTACACTAGTAACCATAACAAATTCTTCTTATGTCACTATGTAATGTGCAAATATGGGATTAAAATAGTATGACACCTCATTACATCCTCTCTCTAACAACTCCATTCTAATTTAATATTCCCAACACACACATATACATAATGGATACACATGTATATAAATATATACGTACGTGTATGTGAGTCTAGCTATTGATAATTATATTGACCTATACGATTATTAATTTTATAAATCCAAGATAAATTCAATAAAAAAATTTCTTAAAATGCCAATTAGCTAACCTCATTTTTCTCAAATGTTATTTTATTTTCAAAATATGTAAAAATAAATGGTACGGCGCACCGCACAGACTTTCTCTCTCTTTCTATAAACTCGTAAGATTTCTGAACGGAATAATGTACATTGTATCATCACCACTCCACATAAGAACACGCATAAAATAATATACAATGATATAGGATCAATGAGAAAAGAGGCGCATCTTTGTCCACCTAAGAGCATTTCAAACAGTTTAATGTCTTCCACAAGGGTCAACACTTCGTA